>JBCNJP010006699.1:0-65002 GCA_039602395.1 Deinandra increscens subsp. villosa | reverse complement strand
ATAAACAATTAAGTGGCCCACATGGCCTAATGATTAAACAAGACTAAGCCCAAACACAAAAGCCCACTAATGTTCATGCCTTAATAATAATAGCCCTACAAGGACCTTAAACAACATAGCATTATTATCATATTTTCGTTAACATGATTTCTATGCTACACATACATGTTTTCATATATTTAATAAGCAAGCATATTTGTCAAGTTTACATCAAGCTTTATGGTCTTATTTCACCACATATCAAGTAAGGCATTCACTAGCCAATTATAGCCATAGATTATAATTTCAGCAAGGATGGGTCAACTTATGCACATAATGCCTCCTATGATCATTCAAGCTCAAAATCTAACAATTTTCTTGTTTTTTCATCAAATAGTTTCTTTTAGGCATTTTATCAAACACCTTGTGTGCATAAATGTATGCACAAATATTACCCAATCCCTTGAGCCTCCAATCAACCATTGAACATGTAATTAGTGAAATCCATCACCAACCAATCATCAATTCATCAAATGATAACCACAACGTCAAAAAGTGGCTTTAGCCACAGTTTTTTCGAAAACACCTAGCCATTGTTTTGAAAAAAACGTGGCCAAAGGTAAAAAATACTAGTTTTAGCCACACATATTTTGTACCCGTGGCCAAATATATAGCCTTTGGACCCTTTAGCCACATATTTTTTTGTTTATGTGACAACAACAATCAGGTGCAGTGGCTTTAGCCACTGTTTTACAAAAACATGTGGCACTTATTTGTCATGCTTAAAAAAGAGTGGCGTAATGCACCAAACGGCCACAAAATTTTTATGATTTTTTATTTGTGTGACCAAAAAGGAATGTATGACCACGCTTTAAAAATGTTGTGTGACAGAAGAGTAGATTTTATTACTTAGTAAATAAAAAAAACAAAACTATTAAGTATATATTATGCGTGGCTAAATGTGAGCAATGGCCATGCTTTTTACTTAGTTATGTGGCTAAAAGCTAGTACATATGGCCACTGTTATTAGGTTGTGTGACTAAATAGTAGGTTGTGAGTGACAAAAATCTATTACCTATGGCCACATATATTAACCGTGACTAAATGGTACGTTGTGAGTGACAAAAATCTATTTTATGGTCACGGTATAATATTAAACGCGTGGCGAAAAAGAGATGATTTGTTTCCCTCTAAAACAACACGCTTTTTTCAATTACACCAATTCGAGCGGGTTAAAATCTGCTACCCTATATATCATTATCATTGTTATTTTCCTTTACCGCCATCCCTTTCTTGATCTCAAATTCTCTACACAAATTCGTTTACACCAATTCTGATATGAAATGGCCGATAATTAACGCTCCCTTAATTACTGGTATGTGAAGATAATCGTATTTTTTTGGTTTACAGTAACAGGAGAAGAAGATCATTCAAGTCCCACAAATCTGTGATTAAAAACAACGATGAGAACATCCTGAGGCAACTCCATGCGCAGAAGATTCTTGATTGTTTTGCCTACTCTGTTGAGGCAACAAAATTATTCTATGTCCTTGATACAAAATTCAATGAATTTGTATTCGAAGAAGATGAAGAAGATGAAGCCGATGAAGAAGATGAAGATGATATTGTCCAATCTTGGGAGTATTTAAGTTCTACTAACCAGATTGAAGTGAAATACATGAACACAGAAGAGAGTAAAATTTTTTCTGTGAATGAAATTGTGGGATCTCATGATATGGACTTTCTCAAAAAATTGAGTGAAATTCCCCTGATTAACAAAGATGGGAATGATTCCGGGAATGAAATTCAACAAAAAGTGAACGATACGGTGGCCGATTGTGATAGCGGTAAGCCTAACCGGGATATAGACATGGAAAATTTGAACGAGTTAGTCGTTGATCATCACGGTTTTAGGAAGACTAACAGGTACGGGTCAGATGTAGCAAACGGTTCGTTTAATTTGGATCCGAATTGGTTCAGATGAGGATCCGTAATGGTGATTAATCAAGCAATCCTAAAGAATATGTATCCCAATTCGATCGTTGTCTATCTGTTTGTTTAATTTTTCGTTCCGTTATTGTTTCCATCACCGGATTTACAACAGATTGGGTTCAAGATCCTGCAAATAGTGGTCGGAATGAAGAAGGGCGTGATGATGATGATGACGATGCAAGTTCAAGATACATATCCGAAGATTGCAGTGATCCGGATTATTAATTAATTGATGTATATGTTTATGGACAAATTAAGAACAATATTTTATATGTTTATTTTGTTATTAGTAGTTAGAATTGAATATATGATGGTTATATATGTTTATCATGTTTGATTATCTTGTGATATGACCACTCATATTAAACATTGTCTGCGTGACAAATTATAACAAATGGTCACTCATAATTAATTTTAGGTGGCTAAAAGAAGACCAACAATCGACGGCTCTTGTAATCATTACTTTTTCATTTACTTTTTCAATTACTTATCGTTCAAATCTCCATCTACCACGCCCCTAGAATATCGATATATACTTATCTCTCTATCAGTTTTCATCATCATCTCCACCATGTGCCTTTTCTCCCAGTCTCTCTCTCTGTTTTTCGTCCATCATCGCCGACAAAAAATGTGGAACTGGCGTCATCCGTATGTGGAAAATGGTAAGTTATCATCTTCACCATTGAAGTTCGATTGAAATTTGCGTCTCAGATTTGGTATTTTTTTTCTTGTGTAGGGAAAGATTGCACTCTGTATATCCTAGGAGCAGATTTTAAGTTATTGTGGAAACCATGGAGACGAGGAGTCTCTAATGGTTCATACAAATGCTTTACTGAGAGCAGATTTTAAGTTATTGTATAATTTTATAACAGTCAGCAGTAAGGGCACATGTTGAGGTTGTATTCTTCAGGTGCTTCTCTCCCTTTTTGCCCCATGACCCTGATATTTCTTCAGCCACTTCTTCTCCCTTTTGATCAGAAGCAAGTGCTTGTGAGAAAGCAAAGAGGGATTAATTTGTCACATCTTTTGACCCCACGAACCTGATTTTTCTTCAGCCTCTTCTGCTCCCTTTTGATCAGAAGCAAGTGCTTGTGAGAAAGCAAAGAGGGATTAATTTGTCACATCTTTTGGCCCCACGAACCTGATTTTTCTTTAGCCGTTTCTTTTCCCTTTTAAGTTAGTAGTTTTTCAGTTGTAATTTTATAGATCAATGTATTAATGGAATCATACCCTTTTGGATTATGTATGTAATTGTGTTTGTTAAAGTAGCAGTTGATTTTGTTTGTTTATTTTTGACTTTTATTGACTCTGGTTTGGTGAAAGAGAGGAGACCTGCAAACACAATAAAAAAAAGGAAACACTTGACTCAAAATTAAGATTCATAAGATTCCAGAATACATAAAGAAAAACAAACCAAATATTGTTGAGACTGTAATTTGCTAAAATTTAAAAACATTACAATGATCAATTAATTGTTTTTACGTAATATCATTCCAGTACAGTCAGCTCTATGGTAAACATTGTCACATGTAACTACGGGTGGCAATACATTATCTTTGTGAGGAAAAACTACCGTACTAAATTCTTCATTGGCATCGTCTTCATAATAATCTCTGTAATTTCTGGGAGGTGTCATAAAGACAATATGTAGTTTTTTTTATCCAGCTGGTCTTTGACGTAAAACAACTGTCGTGAATGTGACACGAAAATGAATGGGTCCTCCTTGTGACCTAGTCTTTTAAGGTTGACCAAAGTGTAACCAAGACTATATTTTTTGACCCCACGTGTATTCTCAACCCAGTCGCACATAAATAGAGGGATGCTTTGAATATGGTATTCTAGTAGCCATATCTCTTTTAAAACCCCATAGTAAGGTTTTTGTCCACAGGTTAATACCTCGTTAGAGATGTGCATGTCATTTACCTCTACACCAACCCTGCTGTTCTGGTAAACCCTACCGTCTCAAGATTTTGTACGAAATGAATAGCCATTGATGTCATATACTTCATATTTCCTCACGCTTCTATGCGGACCATGTGAAATCCACATGGTCGGTCTCTGATATAGTTTCTGGGGACTCCGCCATCTCCTTTTCAACCTAAAATTCATAGTAGGTTCATCAGGAGAGTTCATTAGGAATATGAAGGTTATAGTTCTTCCAAAAATAAAATAAAGTTGTTCCGGACAACTCAGGTCAGTTGTTCCGGAAAGTTACAGTTCATCCGGAATTAAAACTATAAGAAAATAGTTTCATTTCACCAGGAAGGTTATGGTTCATCCGGATAGAAAATAGAGTTGTTCCGGACAACTTAGGTCAGTTGTTCAGGAAAGTTACAGTTCATCCGGAATTAAAACAATAAGAAAATAGTTTCAGTTCACCAGGAAGGTTATAGTTCATCCGGATAGAAAATAGAGTTGTTCCGGACAACTCAAGTCAGTTGTTCAGGAAAGTTACAGTTCATCCGGAATTAAAACAATAAGAAAATAGTTTCAGTTCACCAGGAAGGTTATAGTTCATCCGGATAGAAAATAGAGTTGTTCCGGACAACTCAGGTCAGTTGTTCAGGAAAGTTACAGTTCATCTGGAATTAAAACAATAAGCAAATTTTGCTGACCTTGTTGCGTAACCATTTACCAAATGTTGTGCTCCGCTTCCTAGTCAGCTCATTTAGTCTACTACCAGGATGTTCCTTTTCCAAAAATTTCACGTGTTCTCTTCAATTACATGAATTGAAGTTATCTATAAACACTACATCAAAATGCACCTTTGGCCACAGAAAAACACTGTGACCAAAGGTGTTTGGTCACGTTTTTTTTCCATTCCTATCGACACCAAAGGTCCCGTCACCTTATGTACCATACGGCCACGTTACAATATCAGTGGCTGAAGCCACCTACAAGCGTGGCTAAAGGGTACCAATATTTATTGTCGTACTCAAACAATTCTTCTGGAAAGCGTGGCCAAAGGGTCCCAACGACCGCATATGTTTGTTTAACGTGGCCTTTGGTATTATATGGTCACATATATTTGTGTTTTAGCCACATACATTATAAAAATACGTGGCCAAAGTGTCACACCCCCAATTTCCACTAACGGAGTTTTACCGTGTGGGGTGTGAACCAGACCAGGATCCGAGTCATTAGTTACATCAAACATAAGTTAAGGGTTCAAAATGTAAATATATTTCCAAACGGGAAATATCAAACCAGAGTTAAAGTTTAGCGGAAGCTTATAAAAGTTATGTTGCGCAAAACAAGCGCCCGAAAAGTAAATAAAGTTCAAGATAAAGGTTTTAAAACCAAGTTCCCAAAAATAAAGTTTAACCAGCGTACGTGCCCCAAAATCCGATTCTCCTAGCGTCCTGCAAGGCATGCATAAGAGCAAGTGTCAACTAATGTTGGTGAGTTCACATAAGCACATAAGTATAAATAGTATAGTTATGCAGTACGAATACAACAGTTTTTATTCGTATATAAGCATGTATATCAACAGTACAATCCATATCGTAGGTAGCGAGCCTAAGTTCATGTCACTAAAACGTTCGCAACCGAAGCTGACCAATTAGTTGTAGGAATAATCCTTACGTGGTTTGCCTTCCCCGTGTCTACTCGATCACAGTAAGTTTAGGCTGACATTGTCCTCAGTCCGACCGCCAGTCGGGTGGTGCATCTCGTGCCCGCTGAGTGGGGTTTGTCAGACCCCAGTAGTACTACCCAATATCCCCTCGCTATAAACTATTGTCGTGTTATCACCCTAACCCGGGTGTAACGTTTTTGCGTGTGTTATCGTCCAAACCCGGACGTAACGTAAAAGGTTGTGTAACTCACCTTAGGGTGTGCTGCTACAATTTAGTAAGACCTCGAGTCTTGCGTAACTACCGACCACCTATTGATTTTACATACGTAAGTGTGTGTTTGCACATGAGTAACATAGCCTAGACGACGGTATCGATAACAAATAGTTCCAATTATGACGTAGGTGACAATTTCAATACGCGATATAAATTTGTTTGTTCAAATCGCGTTGGTGACGACGTTTAACCGAAATCACAAAAGACAATCAAAACTGCGGATAAATGATAAATAATATCCTTTACAAACCCGAATAGTTGAAATGCATGTTTATGTGTATAGGTGGTTATATCTATAAATATATAATTATGTGTTTATATATTTGTAAATAAATCCGAACACAAGAAATGTTTACATCGCGAAATATGATCGAATAATATTCGTATACGTATATTTTTCATAATTATAAGGGTTGATAAAACGTTCGTTGTATATTTCCAAATACGTTTATTTATATATTTTCTCGAATAGGTCTTCGTTATGATTTTATTATCAAATAATCAACATTATATATATAATAACCTAATTATATAAACCGTCACGAGAAAACGGAAGTAATGATGTTTACGGTGTTTTCTACGAGCCCAAAATAACATGGGGAACGAGTGGTGACGGGTTTCGGACCAAGAAATGTTTCAAATCACTAAGAAAAAAAACAACAACAATAAAATAATGGTCACGGGACTCGAACCCGTGACCTCTCGTAGGGAAACCCAGGACACTGACCATTGAGGCAGTGGTTTGTTTTGCGAACTAACTGGAAAATACAGGTTTTGTACTTATAGCTTACAAGAACTGGTTTAGGAACATAATCAGGAAAAAGAAAATAAATGCGACAGGGGAGGGTCGAACCCGAGACCTCTCAGTCTCAAGGTAACACGCCAACCAGCTGGGCTACAAGACTGATTATGTTGAGTACCAGTCCTTAATGTTTTTAACCTGACCTATCCGGCCATCACCTTCTTCCCCAAAACTCCGGTGGCCGGAGTTTTATTCCGGTCACCGGAAAATCGCGAAACCAGAAGCAAAGTAAAGAGGAACGTGCGACTAGCATAGATAAATGGTTACCTCGAATCGGGGATGAGTTTAGACGCGTTTTTGAAGCCGAAACAAAACCGAAAATCTCGACCCGGGCCTTCTGGGGTGGCTCCATTCACGAACGCGATGCACCGGGGTTGCTTAGTGGTGATCCACGATCTCAATGAGGTACGGAAAGGGTGGTAAAACAGTGGGGGTTGGCCCGAATTTCGAGTTCGCCGGAAAAAACAAAAAAAAACGAGAGAGATCAATGTGTGTTTTGTGTGAGGATGGAAAGCCAAATGATGGATGTATTGATTAAAACCGATTGCTGCTTAACCTGGTGATTAATCACAATGAATTCGCAAGTTAAGGAGGGGCGTTTTTTTTTCCGAATTGTACCGTCGTCGACGGTTTCACGTATTCAGTGAATTGACTTTGGTCAATTATTGGGTTAGTCCCTCGACAACTTACAAAATAAGAAGCCAAGTTTTCAAGACTTACAGAATGGCCCTACAGTTTGATTAATTAAAATAAGTCTAGAAAAATAGCAAGGTAAGTCCCTTGAGCTTAACGGAGGGTTAAATAACTCTAACGGGAGTTAACGGAGAACACATTAAATCGAATGTATACGTGTGTTGTCACAAATATAATTGACGTGTAACGTTAATCGGATGTAAACCCGAATTGATGCACATAAAATCATAAATACCAATTTATAATTATATAACTAATTCACATAAAATCATAGTTATAACCCATAACTATATATTTTTAAATTCCTATAAAATTATGGAAACGTTTCGAATTATTGCGCGATACATCGTCACATAAAATCATAAATATTACCACGTAAAAGTAATAAATATAATTGCCACATAAAATGACAAAACGTTTTCGTGAAATCATAAAATATAATTTATATAAAATTATAAATTATATCCACTCAAGTTGGTCAACCGACGTCTAGACTCATGTGCAATGCTCGTGTAACTATTCTAGTTAACCGAGGTAACGGACGTTATCGAAATATAACACAAGTTATTAACGGGGTTAACCTGGGAAATTGCCGGTTGTCACATCATCCCCTTGTTAAGGAATTTTCGTTCCGAAAATTGCCTTAAGTTGCTACGGTTTCTGTGGAAGGACAAGAAAAAAAAATTTGGGTTGCTACATCATCCCCTTGTTAAGGAAATTTTGTCCCAAAATTTAACTTATACCTTGATTAGATGTTGAGGCCTGAATAAATAAGTGAGGATATTTCTTCTTCATCTGATCTTCTCGTTCCCACGTGAACTCCGGTCCACGCTTAGATTGCCATCTCACTTTGACGATGGGAATTTTACTTCGTTTCAGTGTTTTCTCCTCACGTCCCATGATTTCCACGGGTTGTTCGATAAATCGCAGTTGTTCATCGATTTGTAGTTCTTTTAACGGAACTACGAGAGTGTCATCAGCTAAACACTTCCTCAAGTTCGAAACGTGAAACACGTTGTGTACTCCATCCAATTCAGGAGGTAAATTTAAACGGTAAGCCACCGGACCAATGGTTTCGGTGATCTCGAATGGTCCTACATAGCGTGGATTTAACTTCCCGCGTTTACCAAAGCGTACAACGCCTTTCCAAGGTGAGACTTTCAGTAGTACTTTGTCGCCAACTTTGAATTCCAAAGGCCTTCGGCGTTTATCTGCATAACTCTTTTGTCTATCTCTTGCCGCTTTCATGCGGTTTCTGATTTGCACGAATCTCTCTGTGGTCTCGTGCACTAGTTCAGGTCCAGTGAGTTGACTCTCACCGACCTCAGCCCAACAGACCGGCGATCTGCATTTTCGTCCATAAAGAGCCTCAAATGGAGTGGCTCCAATACTGGTATGGTAGCTGTTGTTATAGGAGAATTCTACCAACGGTAAATGCGTTTCCCAATTTTTCCCAAAGTCGAGCACACATGCTCTGAGCATATCCTCGAGAGTTTGGATGGTACGTTCAGTCTGTCCATTTGTTTGAGGATGATATGCGGTACTCATATCTAAGCGAGTGCCCATCGCTGCTTGTAAGGATCTCTAAAAATTTGAAGCAAACCTAGGGTCTCGGTCGGAGATAATAGACAAAGGCACTCCGTGAAGCTTGACAATCTCCTTGAAGTATATCTTTGCAAGTTTCTCTGTTTTGTCACTTTCCTTGATAGCTAGGAAATGAGCGGATTTTGTTAATCGGTCAACGATAACCCAAATCATATCGTTACCGCCAGAAGTACGGGGCAATTCCGTGATGAAATCCATCGATATTTCTTCCCATTTCCATTCAGGAATTTTAGGTTGTTGCAGTAATCCTGCTGGCTTTTGATGTTCCGTTTTGACCATTGCACACGTCAAGCACTTGCTAACATATCTAGCGATGTCAGCTTTTATATTGGGCCACCAATATAACCCTTTTAAGTCTTGATACATTTTGTCTGAACTTGGATGGATTGAATAACGGGACTTGTGGGCCTCGTCCATCACCAGTTCTCTAAGATTTCCATGGAGAGGTACCCATATACGATCCTTATAATAACGAAGTCCATCGGACTTAACTTCATAAGTTCCATCGACATCACGTAATGATTCAGACCCAAAACTTTCTTTCCTTAGGGCCTCTTTCTGAGCATCCCGGAGTCTATCCGGTAGTCCCGTATGGATCGTTAATTGGAGAGCTCGAACCCTTCTAGGCTTAACATGCTCCTTTCTACTCAAGGCATCGGCCACTACGTTCGCCTTGCCTGGATGATACTTTATCGCAAGGTTATAGTCGTTTAGCAATTCGACCCACCTACGTTGCCTCATGTTGAGTTCCTTATGTTCAAATATGTGCTGAAGGCTCTTGTGATCAGTGAATATCGTACATTTGGTTCCATATAAGTAGTGTCTCCAAAATTTCAAGGCAAATACAACAGCGCCTAACTCTAGGTCGTGAGTTGTGTAATTTTTCTCATGGGACTTTAGTTGCCTTGACCCGTATGCGATGACTTTACCTCTTTGCATCAAAACACATCCGAGTCCCTGGATTGACGCGTCACAATAGACCTCGAAGTCGTCAATCCCATCAGGTAAAGATAATATAGGTGCAGTACAAAGTTTTTCTTTCAAAGTTTGGAAGGCTGCCTCTTCCTTGTCACCCCATCTGTATTGAACCCCTTTGTGCGTAAGAGCAGTCAATGGGTGAGCTAACTGAGAAAATACCTTTATAAAACGACGGTAGTAACCCGCTAAACCTAGGAATTGGCGAATCTCCGTAGGAGCTCTAGGAGTAGGCCAACTTTTAATGGCCTCGATCTTGGCTGGGTCAACGTGAATACCTTGCTCGTTGACGATGTGACCCAGAAATTGAACCTCTCGGATTCAGAAATCGCACTTAGAGAATTTTGCGTAGAGTTGTTCTTTCTTTAACAATTCTAAGATTAACCGTAGATGTTCCACGTGTTCTTCTTTCGTCTTGGAGTAGATGAGGATGTCGTCGATAAATACTATGACGAACTTATCCAGATAGGGCTTGCACACACGGTTCATGAGATCCATGAACACAGCTGGTGCATTTGTCAGCCCAAAAGGCATGACCAAGAATTCATAATGACCGTAGCGTGTTCTGAAGGCTGTCTTTTCGATGTCCTCCTCACGGACTCGAAGCTAATGGTAACCAGACCTTAAATCAATCTTGGAATAGTAACTGGATCCTTGAAGCTGGTCGAAAAGATCATCTATTCGTGGAAGAGGGTATCGATTCTTGATAGTGACCTTGTTGAGTTCGCGGTAATCAATGCACATCCTAAATGTGCCATCCTTCTTCTTGACGAATAATACTGGTGCTCCCCATGGCGACGAGCTAGGTCTAATAAAACCTTTATCTAACAGTTCTTGCAGCTGTATGGATAGCTCATTTAATTTGTTCATCGCTAGACGATATGGTGCACGCGCGATCGGAGCTGCTCCTGGAGCGAGGTCAATCCCAAATTCTACTTTTCGATGCGGAGGAAGGCCAGGTAATTCCTCAGGAAACACCTCTGAGTAATCACGTACTATCGGAAAGTCTTCAATTTTGCTCTCCACCCTGGTTTGGTCCGTAACTGTGGCCAGGATTGCCACGTGTCCTTTCCAAAGACACTTCTGCACTTTAAGGTATGATATGATTCCGGAGATAGCACCTCCCTTTTCGCCCTGAATTGAGAGTACTTCTCCTCCTGCTACGGGTATTCGTATGACTTTTTCTTGACAAACGATTTCTGCCTGATGTTTGGATAGCCAATCCTTGCCCACTATGACGTCGAAACTACCAATGGTAAAAGGCATAAGGTCTATACTTAGTTTATGACCAGATAGTTCTAATGTGCAGTTTTCAACTAAGTGAGTGGTGTCAAGAAGCTTACCATTTGCTAATTCAACCGTATACCTAGCTTTTAGTGGAGTTTGGGTAGCCTTAATCAACTTACAGAACTTAGTCGAGATAAAACTTTTCTCAGCACCAGTATCAAATAAGACATTTGCGAAGTAGTTGTTTAGAAGAAACTTACCGCTTATGACGTTGGCATCGTTTCTTGCTTCACCAGAACCCATAACGAAAGCTCGCCCTTGCGCCATCTCCATCATTCCTACCACCATCACCACCGTTGTTATTGTTGTTACGGTGGTTGTTGTTATTGCCAAAATTGTTGTTATTGTTCCTTCGAAGCTGTGGACAGTCCCTCTTTAAGTGCCCTGGTTTTCCACATTCATAACACCCCCTCAGGCCTTCATTACTCTGCCTCTGGTTCTGATTCTGATTCTGATTCTGAGTTGAACGGTTTTGTAGTTCACCCCAACAATTCTTAGCTTCATGGCCCCCTTTACCACAGCGCTCACAGGTGAGTTTCTTGCATGCTCCATTGTGGTGTTGGTTGCACCGATTGCAGAACGGTGCTCGTCCTTTGTACCCATTGTTATTCTGATTGCTACCACCTTGGCGGTTCTGATTACCGCCTCCGTTGTTGGTTTTACTGTTATTATAGTCACCCCTGGAGTTGTTGTATCTCTCGTTTTGGTTGTGAGAGTTAGAGGATCTCCCATTGTTGTTGCCACTACCATTGTTGTTGTTGTTACTAGAGTCGTCATCTCTCTTTCTTTTCCCATCTAGGGCAGTTTTGGGGACCCTTCTGGGTGGCAACGTTCCTTGCTCTATGGCCTGGTCAGTCAGCTTATGGGCCAACCTGATAGCATTCTGCACATTTGCAGGGTTTGAGGCAGTAACCATCCCCTTGATCTGTGGAGCTAACCCATCCACGTACCTTTCAATCCTTTTGAAGTCAGCATCAAACATCGTAGGACACAACACCGCGTACTCATGGTAGCGAGCGGTGTACTCTTCAACCTCAGAACTTACCATTTTCAAGTTCTGGAACTCACCTTCCAACCTTTTAACCTGGTCGCAAGGACAGTACTCCTCCATCATGGCATCCTTAAATTCCTGCCAAGTCATAGCATTCGCTGCGTCGAGCCCTAACATTTGGATTTGCGCGTTCCACCAAGTTTGGGCAGCTCCCTCAAGTGTAGCAGTTGCAAAATTGACCCGATTCGCAATTGGGTAGTTGCACATTGAAAATACCTTCTCAGATTTCTCGAGCCAACGCAGCAGACCCACGGCTCCTTCATCACCCTTGAACGTGAGCGGCTTACAATCCATGTAAGTTTTGAAGGTGCACTGAGCTGGGCCTGGATTCGTTTCATGAAATTATTTCAGAGAATAATTTTAGAGAGTGAGAAAAAAAAAACGTAGTCAATTTTTCGTCTGTTTTACTTACCACCGTTGTTGTTTGGCTGATTTTGGGCCGCTGCTAGAGCTGCTGCAACTCCTTGGTCAATCAGATTTTGGATCTATGCTGCGGTGAG
Source organism: Deinandra increscens subsp. villosa (assembly GCA_039602395.1). Taxonomy (NCBI): domain Eukaryota; kingdom Viridiplantae; phylum Streptophyta; class Magnoliopsida; order Asterales; family Asteraceae; genus Deinandra; species Deinandra increscens. Next base: position 52,267 of record JBCNJP010006699.1, on the reverse strand, counting down.
GTGTTTAGCCATGGTTCTGTTTTCCATACGAACATTTCAATGATTAATATACCCAATACTAATTTCATTAAACACTAAACAATTATTCATGCATCCATCCATCACACGACATAATTTTTTTAAAGAAACACATTGGTAAAATAAAAATGTAATATCCATTACAAAATTTAAAATCCAACCATAAGGTATCTCAGTGTTTGAAAACATTCAAAATAAAATGAACACCCAGTCAAATTTATTTCAAAGTAACAAAATAGAAGAAAATGAGACATATTAGATCATGGATCAATGACTTCGGGTTCCTCGACCTCTTCTTCTTTAGCGTTGTCTCCATTCTCTTCGAGGGGTTCTTCATCCACTGGATCAGCTGCAGGGGCTGCCTGTCCCTGAAGAGTAGCCACTTGCCCCGTCAGGTCCCCGACCAGGTCTTCTAACACATCAATCCTTGCTAAGGCAGTCTGTAGCATGTTGGCTAAATTGGCCGAGTTGGGTCTTGCCTCCAAGGTATCCACTCTATCCTCGAGTTTAAACACCCCATGGGCTAAGTTGTTGTGTGCTGTGATTGTCACCTCGAGATCATCCCTTGTTCCTTGAGTTTCAGTTTGTGTTCTTCGTCCTTCGGTTCGTAGTGATCTAACTTCACTACGCAACTCGTCTATCACTGCCATCATTGCAGCAGTGATCTGTGGGTGGCAGAAGGGAAGATCGGGTAGTCTACCCTCGTCCATGGGGACTCCAAATTCGCCTATAAGACTGGCCACCATGGGCCTAAACCACCGCCAATCGGACGCGTTGTCCGGGTCTCGAAAGTAATGTGACTCTGCCTCATAATCCCCTTGAGTATACTCAAGGCGTTGCCTCCTACGGGACGGTTGACGTGACGAGGGTCCTTGTTCGTTCATGGGTGCCTTTCCACGTGTATGATCGGATGGTGACATATTGCCTGAACCCAGACAGACACAAACAAAGAAAAGATAACCTAATGTGAGTATTCGATTTTTGGCACGCGAAAAGAAAACGTTTTTGGGAATTGTTGTAACTAATGTTCAAAAACAGTTACAGTTTAAATTTCTAAAAATTCTAGTTCTCTGCAATCAAGGGCACTGATACCAATCTGTCACACCCCCAATTTCCACTAACGGAGTTTTACCGTGTGGGGTGTGAACCAGACCAGGATCCGAGTCATTAGTTACATCAAACATAAGTTAAGGGTTCAAAATGTAAATATATTTCCAAACGGGAAATATCAAACCAGAGTTAAAGTTTAGCGGAAGCTTATAAAAGTTATGTTGCGCAAAACAAGCGCCCGACAAGTAAATAAAGTTCAAGATAAAGGTTTTAAAAACAAGTTCCCAAAAATAAAGTTTAACCAGCGTACGTGCCCAAAAATCCGATTCTCCTAGCGTCCTGCAAGGCATGCATACGAGCAAGTGTCAACTAATGTTGGTGAGTTCACATAAGGACATAAGTATAACTAGTATAGTTATGCAGTACGAATACAACAATTTTTATTCGTATATAAGCATGTGTATTAATAGTATAATCCATATCGTAGGTAGCGAGCCTAAGTTCATGTCACTAAAACGTTCGCAACCGAAGCTGACCAATTAGTTGTAGGAATAATCCTTACGTGGTTTGTCTTCCCCGTGTCTACTCGATCACGGTAAGTTTAGGCTGACACTGTCCTCAGTCCGACCGCCAGTCGGGTGGTGCATCTCGTGCCCGCTGAGTGGGGTTTGTCAAACCCCAGTAGTATTACCCAATATCCCCTCGCTATAAACTATTAACGGTTCGATAAGTAAGGACTTTCAAAGATAAGCATTTTACGTGAAAATGTGATATATATACTGGATTTCTACTTTAATCGTACATAATAGTTGTCGTGTTATCACCCTAACCCGGGTGTAACGTGTTTGCGTGTGTTATCGTCCAAACCTGGACGTAATGTAAAAGGTTGTGTAACTCACCTTAGGGTGCGCTGCTACAATTTAGTAAGACCTCGAGTCTTGCGTAACTACCGAGCACCTATTGATTTTACATACGTAAGTGAGTGTTTGCACATGAGTAACATAGCCTAGACGACGGTATCGATAATAAGTAGTTCCAATTATGACGTAGGTGACAATTTCAATCCGCGATATAGTTTTGTTTGTTCAAATCGCGTTGGTGACGACGTTTAACCGAAATCACAAAAGACAATCAAAACTGCGGATAAAAGATAAATATCATCCTTTACAAACCCGAATAGTCGAAATGCATGTTTATGTGTATAGGTGGTTATATCTATAAATATATAAATATGTGTTTATATATTTGTAAATAAATCCGAACACAAGAAATGTTTACATCGCGAAATATGATCGAATAATATTCGTATACGTATATTTTTCATAATTATAAGGGTTGATAAAACGTTCGTTGTATATTTCCAAATACGTTTGTTTATATATTTTCTCGAATAGGTCTTCGTTATGATTTTATTATCAAATAATCAACATTATATATATAATAACCTAATTATATAAACCGTCATGAGAAAACGGAAGTAATGTTGTTTACGGTGTTTTCTACGAGCCCAAAATAACATGAGGAACGAGTGGTGACGGGTTTCGGACCAAGAAATGTTTCAAATCACTAAGAAAAAAACAAAAACAATAAAATAATGGTCACGGGACTCGAACCCGTGACCTCTCGTAGAGAAACCCAGGACACTGACCTTTGAGGCAGTGGTTTGTTTTGTGAACTAACTGGAAAATACAGGTTTTGTACTTATAGCTTACAAGAACTGGTTTAGGAACATAATCAGGAAAAAGAAAATAAATGCGACAGGGGAGGGTCGAACCCGAGACCTCTCAGTCTCAAGGTAACGCGCCAACCAGTTGGGCTACAAGCCCGATTATGTTGAGTACCAGTCCTTAATGTTTTTAACCTGACCTATCCGGCCATCACCTTCTTCCCCAAAACTCCGGTGGCCGGAGTTTTATTCCGGTCACTGGAAAATCGCGAAACCAGAAGCAAAGTAAAGAGGAACGTGCGACTAGCATAGAGAAATGGTTACCTCGAATCGGGGATGAGTTTAGACGCGTTTTTGAAGCCGAAACAAAACCGAAAATCTCGACCCGGACCTTCTGGGGTGGCTCCATTCACGAACGCGATGCACCAGGGTTGCTTAGTGGTGATCCACGATCTCAATGAGGTACGGAAAGGGTGGTAAAACAGTGGGGGTTGGCCAGAATTTCGAGTTCGCCGGAAAAACTAAAAAAAAGTGAGAGAGATCAATATGTGTTTTGTGTGAGGATGGAAAGCCAAATGATGGATGTATTGATTAAAACCAATTGCTGACTTAACCTGGTGATTAATCACAATGAATTCGCAAGTTAAGGAGGGGCGTTTTTTTTTTCCGAATTGTACCGTCGTCGACGGTTTCACCTATTCAGTGAATTGACTTTGGTCAATTTACAGGGTTAGTCCCTCGACAACTTACAAAATAAGAAGCCAAGTTTTCAAGACTTACAGAATGGCCCCTACAGTTTGATTAATTAAACTAAGTCTAGAAAAATAGCAAGGTAAGTCCCTTGAGCTTAACGGAGGGTTAAATAACTCTAACGGAGTTAACGGAGAACACATTAAATCGAATGTATACGTGTGTTGTCACAAATATAATTGACGTGTAACGTTAATCGGATGTAAACCCGAATTGATGCACATAAAATCATAAATACCAATTTATAATTATATAACTAATTCACATATTTTTAAATTCCTATAAAATTATGGAAACGTTTCGAATTATTGCGCGACACATCGTCACATAAAATCATAAATATTACCACGTAAAAGTAATAAATATAATTGCCACATAAAATGACAAAACGTTTTCGAAAATCATAAAATATAATTTATATAAAATTATAAATTATATCCATTCAAGTTGGTCAACCGACGTCTAGACTCATGTGCAATGCTCGTGTAACTATTCTAGTTAACTGAGGTAACGGACGTTATCGAAATATAACACAAGTTATTAACGGGGTTAACCTGGGAAATTGCCGGTTGTCACACAAAGGGTTGCTGAAATCATACATTTTGTCACAATACGCGTGGCCAATGGGTGGCAACGGCCACGTTAAAATATCAAAAGCGTGGCCTTTGGTATTATATGGTCACGTATATTTGTGTTTTAGCCACATATGTTATAAAAAAACGTGGCCAAATGGGTTCCTGAAATTATAATTTTTGTCCCAATACGCGCGGCCAAAGGGTGGCAACCGCCACGTTAAAATATGAATAGCGTGGCCTTTGGTATTATATAGTCACGTATATTTGTGTTTTAGCCACATATGATATGAAAAAACGTGGCAAAATGGGTTGCTGAAATCATACATTTTGTCCAAATACGCGTGGCCAAACAGTGGCAACGACCACATTAAAATATAAAAAGTGTGGCCTTTGGTATTATATGGTCACGTATATTTGTATTTTAGCCACATATATTTGGAAAAAAAAGTGGCCAAAGGGTAGTTGAAATCCGATATTTTATCTCAATACGCGTGGCCAAATGGTGGCAACGGCCACGTTAAAATATAAAAAGCGTGACCTTTGGTATTATATGGTCACGTATATTTGTGTTTTAGCCACATATATTTGGAGAAAAAAAGTGGCCAAAGGATTGTTGAAATCAGATAATTTGTCCCAATACGCGTGGCCAAATGGTGGCAACGACCACGTTAAAATATAAAAAGTGTGGCCTTTGGTATTATATGGTCACATATATTTGTGTTTTAGCCACATATATTTGGAAAAAGAAAGTGGCCAAAGGGTAGTTGAAATCAGATATTTTGTCCCAATACGCGTGACCAAAGGGTGGCAACGGCCATGTTAAAATATCAAAAGTGTGGCCTTTGGTATTATATATTTTCTTAATTACAATTAATTAAACTGCATATTAATTAATATAAAGAAACCTTAAAATCATATTATAATTAAAAATTAATGTACATACACTAATCAAATGCCGTTCAAAAAATGACATACACTAATCAAAGTTTAATTTGTATAATAATTAATTATAATTTCTTGTCCGTGCTCATCAGTTGCTTCTGCTGGTTCCTTGTAATAAGTTTTCTGTTTATCAGATCTTGAGTCAGCTGGTTTGGTGTTAAGTACACTTTCGGCATCTTTTTCCGATCATTATTTACCTGGAAAATAACAAATAAAACCGATCAGATATATATATATATATATATATATATATATATATATATATAGATAGATAGATAATTAATTATAGCGGATACGATTAATTAATGTCGTAATTACCTATGGTTGTTCTAGTACTTTTTGAACCGTAGAATGATCAACCGGCTGTGATTTATCTGACTTGTTATTAGAATGAAGGATCATTCGTTTCATCGGCCATGCAATAATATATTTATTTTCAATCTCCGAAAGCGTTGTTTTTTCATCTACTGGGAAGGGTAAAAATGTTGCACCCTTATTGACCTGATAAATTTTAATTCTATGGCAACCAGGAGGTAATGGACTTCTATGAATCTTCTCATCTTTTTGTTTTTGTAACATCCCGAGTTTCGTAATAAAATTGGGTGACTAATTTTAATTATGTTATATTGTGAGTTTTGGTAACATAAGCGGATTTAGAAGGTTAACCGGGTTATTTATTGGGGATTTCCTAGTTATTAAGTTAACTTTATAATAGATGGTTAAACTAAAGAAGGTTAGAGGATTAATTGTGTAAATAAAGGGTCTTGGCTAAATTGTATAAAATATGGAATTAGAGGGACCAAAGCTGTAACTTAAGAATAAGAAAATTAAGTCTGGGTTTTGCCCAGACTCAAAAATCGCGAACGAGAGAGAGGAGAGGGGGAAGGAGCCCTAGTTCATGAAATCCTTGAAATCAAGAGAGTTTGTGGTGGAATTTGCTTAAGGAATCCGAATTCTAGCTTGGGATGGCTTGTAATTCCTTATTTTGAGCTCTCCATTGGATGTTCTTGACCAAGTGTTGGGAATTCCCGAGACCGACGAGTTCGAGATTTGGTTAGATGAAACTCAACGTACCACTTACCGTTTGACCGTTCGCACAACACGGTGAAGTTCATGACTCGAGACTCTCATTAACCGTAGACATGGCATTAGTGACTTTATTATTTATTGTAACATTATTTATTTTGTCACTAGACTAGTTGTTGGTTATTTACTAGTTTGCCATTGTTAGGTTAGTATATATAGAAGCCTTTCTCATGTGAAAGACTTCTTGATGTATGACTGTATGAGTGAGAGAGCTTAGTCATGATAATTTGAAGTTGTGTGTGGTTCATGAACACTTGTTCATGAACCTAGCATGAGTGGGATAGGTAAATGTAAGCATTCGGCTATATTTATCCATTTATCTTCATCTTGTTCATCACATCTTCTATATTTATCCTCATCATCATCATCACATCTCTAACACCATTGTTGAAGATCCGGTTCCTTATGTTCTTCTTGGTGTTCATATTTGTTCTACAAAGACGAAGCTCACAAAGTCTCCGATCCGCTTCCGCTGTGCCATCGGGGTTTGGCTTGGCTCACCGACCCCGGTTTCTACAATTGGCATCAGAGCCATGGTCGAAGAAAACGCAACAAATCGGTTGGTTTCTTCAACTTTGTGTTATCTTGCTTGTTTTTGTAACAAATAGAGATGTTTTTATCTTTTGAACTTTGGGTTTTTGTGTTAGAATTTGTCACACAAAATAATATGAGTTCTTGAGTTTCCTTCAAACTCATCCCAAGTTCATGTTTTCCAGAGATCTTCATGCTTGAAGATTGTTAATTTGATTTTGTTGGATTAAATTAATTGGAAAACAAATTAAAACCCAAAAAGGTGAATAGTGAAAGAGTAATAGCCATACCCACTTTACTTACTTTTGTAAAGCAACCACTCTAGTTCACCTTTTTGTCAACCACCCTAATATTTTTCTCTCTCCTCTTACACACATCACCAAAACACTCAACATCCCTTTAATCAATTTACCAGAATTATTATTGATTATTGTTAGTGTTTATGTTAAATTATTTTAACAAGTGATGAAGAACTAAAAACTACGAGACAGCAGCTCGTTACATCGGTTATTACAGGTTCTTAAATGAGAGAAATGGGTGTTTAATTTGTTGACATCCGGGTTTTATTAGCGGTTCGAGAATGGGTTTCCGTTATTAACTTAACAAGGGTTACGGTGATTATTTTGTTCGATGTGGCTTAATACAAGTAATTGGAAACTTATCTTTGTTAAAGTGGTGATTGTGATGGGACAAAACTACGGATGAAGACAAAAAGTGGTGCAGGTTGTGTGTTTCTTTAATATGGTGCAAGTCAAATTCTTTGTATTCTCATGTTTGTCGTGACTTGTCAAAGAAAACAGAATGTTGTTGCTACCACCTTCACATGTCTCCATCAACATTACTTTCTTTCTCTCTCATCGTATATCCGAGAGAAGATGCAAGTCTAGGCTACGGATGAACCCCATTGTGGTTCGACACTTTCTCTTCGACAACCATCATCAGAAAAAGAAGTCTCCGACAAAATCATGTCACTGATCGAACCTCGAAGTTCCGGAGTAACTTCGATTAGTTCCAGAGTAACTCTATGTTCCGAGATAACCTGCAACAGTTCCGAGGATCATAAGTTCCGGAGTAACTCGACATAGTTCCGGAGGAACTCATAACCTCCGAGGAACTCGTCTTTCCGAGTGCTCCACAACTTCCGGTGTAACTGAAATAGTTCCGGAGGAACTTAAAAAAAAAAAACCTCCGGAGGAACTCCTTGGTCGCCATCTTGTTTTGGAGTAAACTGGTCTTCCGAGGGAAAGGGACTTGTTCCGGAGTAACCTATTATTCCGAAGGAACTCAGAAGTTCCGGAGTAACCGGTGGGTTCCGGAGGAACTTGAAATCTCCGGAGGAACACCCTTGGTCGCCGATTCTTGCATCTGTTCAACCTTTCTGGCCGGTGTTTGCTCTAGGTTACCGGAGATGCTTCTGTTCGCTCCTAAGGTCGCCGGAAAATTGGCTCATATGGTCGGAATCTCTTCAGCCGTCAATGGCTGCTACTGCTGCTGCCTCTGTGTTGTGATAAGGGCACAAAATAGAATATCTATTTTATGTGGTAGGTCAAGAGAAATCGAATTGGGCCTATTTAATTCTTCTGCTGGGCTGGTTCATTAGAAATTCGACATGGGCCTGGATATCTCTTCTGCTGGGCTGGTGCTTTATTTAAATCAGATTGGGCCAGATCAGAATTCAAGACAGAAGTGGGCTAGAGCAGAAAATTAACAGGAACTACTGTTTTATTGCAGAAAATTACTACAAGTTGACGGGATGTAAACCGTTTAATCAATTGCAACAACTAGGTGTACAAACAAGGTACACTTGTAGAAATCAAACTAATTCTTCTTTTTGATATTTGCTTCGTTACAAGCAGACGTGTTTAGAAGTCGGATGAAAATTGAAGAAAATATGCTAGTTTGAATGTTTTTCTACATTGAAGAATGTGTTTGCTAATGTTGGATTAAGTTCTAGCTTTTGAAGAGTCCTCGAGCCATAACCGAGATGGTAAAAACAAAGGCAAAGTTGGAGCTTACGACTTGTTGAAGTAATTTATTTGAAGTGGTACTTTCTATGGGTGATGCATCGGTTTGGTATTCTTGGCAAGTATTTTCAAGACGGTTGAATTATGGGATTAATTCTCTAATTTTTCTTTGATCCTTTATCTTGTTTACCTTTAACCACACTTAGGATGATGTTGGCATCCTTAAACGTAGTGTGCTTGTTAATTTTGGTAAACACCCTATTGGCTTTTTATTGGTTTGGGGCTAGAAGAAGAACAATTCTTCTTCATAGGGGGAGCTTCACAAAGGAGAATGGTTAAATGAAAGATTTGAAACCGTATGAAGATTTTCTTGAAGTCAAGTTGCAAGAATACAAGGGAACCGATTGTCACAAGAGTTGAGTTATTTATCCGTTTGTTCATCTACCAAATAGGGGGAGATTGTTAGGAATTCCCGAGACCGACGAGTTCGAGATTTGGTTAGATGAAACTCAACGTACCACTTACCGTTTGACCGTTCGCACAACACGGTGAAGTTCATGACTCGAGACTCTCATTAACCGTAGACATGGCATTAGTGACTTTATTATTTATTGTAACATTATTTATTTTGTCACTAGACTAGTTGTTGGTTATTTACTAGTTTGCCATTGTTAGGTTAGTATATATAGAAGCCTTTCTCATGTGAAAGACTTCTTGATGTATGACTGTATGAGTGAGAGAGCTTAGTCATGATACTTTGAAGTTGTGTGTGGTTCATGAACACTTGTTCATGAACCTAGCATGAGTGGGATAGGTAAATGTAAGCATTCTGTTATATTTATCCATTTATCTTCATCTTGTTCATCACATCTTCTATATTTATCCTCATCATCATCATCACATCTCTAACACCATTGTTGAAGATCCGGTTCCTTATGTTCTTCTTGGTGTTCATATTTGTTCTACAAAGACGAAGCTCACAAAGTCTCCGATCCGCTTCAACTGTGCCAACGGGGTTTGGCTTGGCTCACCGACCCCGGTTTCTACACCAAGTAAGTGTTCCTATGATAGAGTGATTTCATGGGTTTCATCTAGATGTTAAATTGAGGTTGAAATCTGTGTCGTTATATGTTTATGTGCCTAGATGAAGCTAAATCACTGCTTGCATGATTGATTCTATGTGTATTTGTTAGAATTGAGATGGGGGTTAAACCCCATCTAGTTGTGTTGTGTCAAAAATTAATCATGGGATGTATGGAGGTTTCATATGTTACTCGTTAGTTAGGATGTAATGTATGCACACTAGGTGTTCGATGAAATGCTTGAATGAGAGTGAACGTGTGTGTATGCTGATTTCATGAGTTGTTTAGATGTTGGTATGATAATTGGGCGACCTATGAATGTACAATGGTAATCTAAACAATGTAATGACTATAGGTGAAGCGGGAGGAAGTACAAACCATCAACGCGAAGGCAAGAACAAAGCTTAAAAGGTAACACGTAGTAGCTAATGGTTGTTGTGAAATAGTTGGTTACAATTTGATATCAAAGCGGAAGTTTGATGATTTATGTGTGTTGAGGGCATTAGTAATCAAATTGGGAAGTTGGTTATGTAATATGACTAACTAGGATTGCGGTATATGACCCAATTTGGGTTGAGCTTGATGTTGTGGCAAGACGAGGAACTATGAGAGTTTTGGACCTCGGACTTCCCTAACATTGAATTGTCAAGCGGGAAACTAAAATGAAGGGAATTCTGATTGGAAGTCTAAACATAATCTGGTTTTGTGGTTGGTGTCTTAGCGGGTCAAACGGGTCGGGTAAGAAGTTACCACTATTGTTATCGGAATAATGAAATCGAATATGAAATTTGTGAATTTGGATGGACCTTCATAATGCAGGTAACTATATGTTCATGGTGCTAAAAATCCAAGTATGATAGTTTGGAGGTTAGCCAAGCTGAAAAATGCAGAAAAATCGCTAAGTATGGCAAAACTGGCCTGGAGCCCTGGAAACCAGGCTCCAGGCGTATCGCCTGGAAGTCCAGTAGCTCCAAGCGATACGCTTGGAGCTGCTGTCCGGGTTTATGTTTTGTTTTCTTGTTTTTAAATGGGGTGTTGGGTTGATTGCTGTTGTTTGCCATTAATACTAATGTGTTACTAGTGTTTTTGGCAGGTAATCGATAGTAGACGGGTCGGGATCGAATCGAAGAATTTCGGAACCGAACATCACATATTTTTGGGGACCTAGATGTACATGCTGTTAATGTGAATGTTTTGAAACATTACCATGAAGTTAATGGGGTTGAACATCTAATTTTTGTAAATGTGGTTTAATGATGGATGAAAACCTTAGTTATAATATGAAATTTTCAAGCTCTGATTTTATATGACGTGAAATACCAATAAGCGGGATTAGGGCCTTACAGTTTTGGTAATAATTCAGCCATTCCCACGACAATCATTGGATCCCCTTCCATGTGCAACGTCGCAGTATCGCACTGCTGATGAGAAGTGACATAATAATAATAATAATAATAATAATAATAATAATAATAATAATAATAATAATAATAATAATATTAATTTTAGCATATATATATTAACAATTAGTTAATTAAAGTCAAAAAATAGAATAAAAAAATTATGGTATATACTAATCTATATACCTCTTGGATTACTGGCTGATCGATAGGAGCTGCAATGGCATCATAATTATTTGGTTTTTCCAACCGATCACTCTTCTTAGGAGGTACTTTACGAGCTGCAGGTTTTACTGGTTTTGCCTGTCTCTTATTCTTTTCCTAAATTGACACCATGTAATTAACTGATTAGTAACATATATATTAATTAACAATAACGTCAAAGAGATTTGTCAAATCCTTATATATATATATATATATACACCACTTCCTGCTCTGATGCCCCAGCAGTACTGGCTGCAGCAGCAGCTGCTTTTGTTATTTTTCTCTTTTTCCACTAATTAAAGATAGCATCAGCATTTAATTAAATGATCATATAGCAATTAGTTATAAGGGAAGTGCATAATTGTGTAAATTAAAATAATTAAATGATCATATAGCAACTATCTCGATGAACTCTAACTATCCTGATGAACTAGGAATTTCCGGATCAACTCTAACTATCCCGATGAACTCTAACTATCCTGATGAACTTTTTACTATCCTGATGAACTTTACCTATCCTGAGAAACTTTAACTATTCGGATGAACTCTAACTATCCGGATGAACTATAACTAGAGACGCATGTTCATCCAGATGAACTAGAATCTTCCAGATCAACTCAAATTTAGAACTGTTTCAAATCCGTACCTTATCAGCCGACCTTTGAGATGAGTTTGATGGAGTATATTGTTTCCGCGATGTATTGTTCGCGGAATTGATCATGTCCTACGTACAATTAATTCAATTAGTTAATTAATTAATAAATATGCGCTCAAGGGAGATTGATCATATCAGCAATAATATTTAATTACCGTTGTATTTACATTGGAATGCTGATTACAACTGTTTTTAGATCTTACAGTTGTAGTAAGAGGCGTCTCCGCGGACTTTACCTACGAAATGATTTAATGGTTTAGAATAATTAATTGATAAAAAGTAAAGTATATAATATAATTAATTATAGGTATATATATATAATTGTCCCTTACAGAATTTACCGCTTTATCAACTTGTTTATCTTGAATCATGAGGTCCATAAACGCCGTAAGCTTATCAATTTTATCATGCTGTGCTTTAACCATATCAGTGAGGTGCTCAACCTCTTGATCCTTTTTCTCACGCAGCTGTTTTTCATTTTTTAGTTCCGCCTCAAGTTTTTCGATCCGTTCTTTCGATCGCCCTTTTGGAGCACCCTGCCAATATCCACGGGAAGTCACTCCATACCCGATACCTTTTAGGTATCCACCCCTTTCCTTGCCAAGGACCAATGTTAGGGCATCCGTTCCCGGTTCTACGGTTACGGATCCCGCATTTATTTTTGTTTCATTCTCGGTCTGCAGTAATTAATTTAGTTAATGTAATGAGGTGCTGTTAATTTTTAACATGTGAATAATTAGGTATATATATAGCAATTAAACTTACTATATCATCTGCTACGCCCTTCACCACAGGCGTTTTGTATTCCCCCTCTTTATTTACCCTTCCTTTCCTCCACATAAACGCTCGAGAGGGGCAATCATCAGCTGCAATTTCTTTGTTTTGTACCTTGTATTATAATAATAATATATATCAGACTTGAAACATACATTGCACGTTCTTAACCATGACTGGGTGTAACACACTTAGCTTATTACCAGTTTTTCTCTCAGATAGACATATCCTCCCCGTCCCATTGTATGATCATAAACATACTGTGCTCGAACCTCTTTTGCACTCTTTGACACAACCTTTCCAACAGAACAGTAGGATATATAATTATAATCTCATTAATTAACACTTAGCCTAATTAATGAAATCTGCAGTTTGAATTGAATAAAAACCTTGAATTCGTCAGATTTTGTATATGCTACAAATCTGTCCCAGTCTTCTTTTTTCACAATAGCGCGATACATCTTTGGAACTTTCTCAAGCACGGTGCATTTTGCTAGGTTGGGACGGATGTGTTTCTCAAACATCTTTCTTCTAAAACTCCTTAGCAACCCACCAAGCCGTACCATCATAGGACCCCTTCGACAGTCATCAATTTTGAATAATTGCTGAAAAAATAACATATGACAAAAGGATTTTTTTAATCACATATATGGAATTCAATAACTTAACAAACTTAATATGAGAAAATGTTTAATTTGTTTCATAACCTGAATCCCTGCCCACATCTTGTTCTTGTCCTCTTTTGGCACCTTCCTCCATTTTAGATACTTCAATCCAACCTCTGACCTTGCAATGTCTCCCATAAAACTCGAAAATTTTGGTCTATGCTCCCCGCCAATCCTTCCCAGCGCATCAAATGTTAGTGGCAATTTTTCCCCACCATTTTATGTCAAATTTGGCACGCCACTTTGCCAACCGCGTCAACCCCCTCTTGTTTGCTTGGGGAGCAGAGGTTGTAGCTTCCTCATTCTCAGTAACTTGGGCATCATTGTCGAGTTGGGCATCATGATTGTCGACGTGGGCATCATTGTTATCCATTTCATCTTCTTCACTCTGTAGTGAATAATGATCATCATTGTTATCCATTTCATCTTCTTCACTCGCTTGTGAAGAATCATCATTGTATTCGAATTCACTGTTATAATTAAGATCCTTCAATTGTTCACCTACTTCGAATTCATGATCCATTGTTAAATGAGCTAGATGAATACTGAAATGAAATAAATAGAGAATGAAATAAATGCGAGGGAATAATTAATTAGATGAAATAAATAGAGAATGAAATAAATGATCTTCTGAAGATGTCAATGACATTAACACTGACGGGAATTAGGTAGTGATCTCCTGAAGATGATAGTGTGATGAATCATGTAGAGGAATTTTTAGTGGTAGGGAAGAAGAGAGTGATGAATCGTTTTGGTGATAAAATTTTGGTGAGAGGGAATAAGAACTGATCAATGAATTTTGGGGAAATTTGAAAAATAGTGGGAAGTAATTTGGGGATTAATATGATCGATCCGGGTGAAAGCATCTCACCAAATAAGGACGTGACAGCATTTAATTATCGGATTTAATATAAACTCAATTAATTCCAGATATAGATATAATAGTATTTTAAACATAACTTTAAAATGATCTTTAAATGTAAAATGGAATATTAAGCAATAAATTTAATGATAATTGTATCCTAATGAATTTGTATACCTAACGTGAAAAAAAAAATGTCAAGTACAAAAGACACACCACACAAACACACACACACACACACATATATATATACATCTTTCAATGTGTTGTAATATATACATTATCGGTTATATATGTATATATATATATATATATGGGTGAGGTTATTGTGAGAAGTTTAGTTTGAATAAGAAGGATAAGAAGGAATCATGGCCCATTAGATCTTCAATTAAATGAAGATCTATGTCTCAAAAATTTTCTGGGTAGAATTAAAGAGAAAAACTAAAGAAAACAATAGATAAAAGGGTATTTTTGACTTTTTATCAAATTCCCCCCAATTTTTTAAACCTTCATAACTCTTAGATACGACATTATTTTTAAAAAAAAAAATTACACCATAAAAACGAGCGTTTTTTATCTTTAAAACGCGTACAGTGTTGTTATATATAAAACTAAAAAAAAAATTACTCTTTCGATCGTATCAAAATGTTCAAATTATTGTGTCATCGTGTCAAAATGATTAGATCATTCTGTCAAAATTGTTCAGATCATTGTGTCATATTGTGTCAAAATGTTCAGATCATTGTTTCATATGATGCTAAAAACCGAAAGAGTATTTAATTTATATATAGCAACACTATATATACTTTTGACACGACGACACAATGACACAATGATCTGAACATTTTGACACAATGACACAATGATGTGTTAAAATGTTCAGATCATTGTTTCATATGATGCCAAAAACCGAAAGAGTGTTTAATTTTATATATAGCAACACTATATATACTTTTGACACGACGACACAATGACACAATGATCTGAATAGTTTGACACAATGACACAATGATGTGTTAAAATGTTCATATCATTGTTTCATATGATGCTAAAAACCGAAAGAGTATTTTATTTTATATATAGCAACACAATATATACTTTTGACACGACGACACAATGACACAATGATCTGAACATATTGACACAATGACACAATGACCTGAACATTGTGTCAAAATTCGAAAGAGTAATAAAAATTTATTTTTTATATAGCAACACTATATGCGTTTTAAAGATAAAAAATGCTCATTTTTATGGTGCAATTTTTTAAAAAAAAATAATGTCGTATGTGAAAGTTATAAATGTTTAAAGAAAATGGGAGAAATAGATAAAAAGTCAACAAAAGTGACTAAAACTAAAATACCCCTCCTTCCTTTTTTACTAGATCAAAATCCAATGGCTAAAATTCCTTCTTATCCTTCTTACCCAAAACAAACTTATCATTTGAACCTCTCCCATATATATATATATATATATATATATATATATATATATATATATATATATATAGGGTAAGGATCCTGCGAAAACTCTTTTTTTTTGCGAAAACCTAAAAACTAACACTAAAACCTTCATAACTTTTACACACGTTAATATTTTTCTATGAAACTTGCACCAAAAATCATAAAATTCTATTGTCTTTGATTCTGGAAAAGAAATTGATATTTCAAAGAAAAAAAAAATAGTGCACATGTGTATTATTAGTGCACATGTGCACCATTATCATTAGTACTACACAATTGAGAATTGTCATGCGAAAACATATTGTTTAGGTTAAAAACATTTAAAAAAACTAAATTATTCATAGAACTAATGATAATTCTACATATGCACTATAACTATTAGTTATAGTGCACATGTTTAGCATAAAATTTAAAAAATATTAAAACGTTAAATATATTTTCAGAGTTAAAGATAACACAAGTATCAGATTTATGGTGCAATTTCTCTT
Organism: Deinandra increscens subsp. villosa; assembly: GCA_039602395.1. Classification (NCBI taxonomy): domain Eukaryota; kingdom Viridiplantae; phylum Streptophyta; class Magnoliopsida; order Asterales; family Asteraceae; genus Deinandra; species Deinandra increscens. The sequence continues at coordinate 36,092 of JBCNJP010006699.1, read as the reverse complement.
TTAAACTATTAATGTATACGACACGTATAAAGTTCTTTATTATTAGTGCACATGTGCACTAATAAAAAACCACGAAAAAACTAACAAAATTATAACGTATTTGATGCGATTTTTCTAAAAAAAAACATTAACGCATACTATATGTATGAGTTTTATTATTAGTGCACATGTGCACTAATAAAAAAATGACAAGGGACGTTAAAGTTTTTTTAAATTTTTTTCCAGAATTAAAGAACTTGTAATTCTAAGGATTTTGGTGCAATTTTTTTAAAAAAATATGATCGTATGAAAAAGTTATGAAGGTTTTAGTATTAGTTTTTAGGTTTTCGCAAAAAGATGTGGTTTTTACATGATCCTTACCCTATATATATATATATATATATATACTAGCCGTGTGCCCGCGCGTTGCGGCGGCGACAGTGTATAGCGTGTTATTAGGCTTCAGTTCACGCGTTGCAACGGCACAACAAACTACAATGCGGTATTTGTTTATTTGTTCGCTTGATATGGCGGCACGACAATTTACATCGAGGTATTCCGGATTAAGGCATTGTGTAAAAGCAACGGGAGAAAGAACAGAAAGCTATACCGGAGTTGGGGAGTTCAAGAGCGGGAATACGTTAGGGTGGACGATTATCATTGATTGCCGCTGAGATAAAGAGAAGAGATAAAGAGCATAGCTGACTTACTTGAAATAGGTTAGGCCGCGAACAATTTCAGATTTGGGAAGGTTTTCTCTACGACCGGGAAGTTTATAGCGCCTTATTTGTTTTCTGTTCGCGCATTCGGCGACGACAAAAATTTACAAAGCGATGTCCGTTTCTGTTACCGCGTTGTGACTTATGACTACGGATAGGTTACCAACTCGTAAAAATATATAACATGGATCTCAAATGAACCAAGACGTTTACAAAATGGTACACTAAATGACAGTGCGTGCTCGATTCTTCAACCATTTTGGGTTAGATTGACCTCATTTCTATTCAACATTTAATCTATGTTTCTAACCACTGTATACTTAGTACAAGTTTGAGTAAACCGATGTTAATGACATTGTCTTTATATAGATAGAAGCATAGAGCCGGAAAGAATTCAAAGACCTCAACACTCATTCGGGCAAGATCGTGGAAGAGATCAAAACCGACGCTTTTTTATGGCTCAAACATCGTGCGAATATGTTTGACTTAGATTGGAATAGTTTTTGTATATCTTTCCATATGTAATCTCTTTTTTTGCTAGCTCCTTGCTACTCTTTAATAATATCGTTGCCGTTCAAAAAAAGAAGCATAGAGCCGAGAGGCCAACCAAGACATGAGAATAAAACATCAAGTACGTGATGCGCATAAAATTGTTGTATTTTTATCACGTGCCTATCAATATTAGATAGTAATACCTCTATACATAATTTGATATAAAAATAACCTTTACCTAAAAGAAGCAAAAATCCATATACAAGAGTTGTCGCCTAAAGGGCTTTGAAACCAAGACATCATCCATTAGACACATGGCAACTGAGATGAAAATTAATAGGGCCAACCCAACGTTGGGTGCCTTATCAATTTAGCTAATCTACCAACTCGAATGATGATCAGCTGGTTTTTTCTAGATACGATCATCAGCCAGAGAACCTAACCCAACAATTTAAAAAAATGGATGTTGAAAAAACTCAGTGTAATCAACTACCCTATATCTAAACATAACAAATTTGGTTATTTAGATAAAAAAAGGCCAAACAAATCACATAAAAATACAATGAACACCTAGTGCGACTCCCTGTGCTTTGCGACAGTGATGGTTTTTCCTAAATGGGCTAGGCCCCGCTTGATTCCATGCATAAAAAAGTAAAGCTGCTATAATTATCCTATATAAATATAAAAAGAAAATAAATAAAAACTTCAAGGATGCAGATTCAAAAACCAAAAGAACATAATCATGAATTCATACCCCCATGAAATAAACTTTACCATATGTTAATTAGAGAACATTACATTGTCCAAGCAACCTCTTGTAACTCCACAAAATAAAGAAGTTTTAAATTTACAAAAATAAAAACAAGAAACCCTTCTTAGGATCCACAAAACAAAACAAAACAGTGAGGATCAAAATCATCATCAAAAGATGAAAAATGAAATCCACAAAAATAAACTACAAAAGAAAACAATGACATCAACATGCTGATGTCCACATACCATGTCCAACTTCAGCAATTGGTGAAGGATCATTGTTGATTGAACACTTGAACCCCTCATTAACATTGTTAGTTGTGTATTCAAGAAAACTCAAAAAAGAATCTTCGGTCTCCACAGTTGGTGGACTCATGATCGACCATTTTGTTATATTTGATTATTTGTTGTTGATTGAGTGGATTAAGAAGCGGGTTTATTCTCTTTAGAGCCACTACAAACTTAGAAAAAGAAAAATTGGTTAGTACATGACACTAAAAATAGAAAACATTGTAATTTTAATGGGTTGTCCCAAACTATACTGTTATAATTTTCATGGGACTTGATTCCCAAAATAATGTCACTTAGCTGCTTATTAGAATCCATATACCCAGTTGCATCACCTTAATAGTGAATTAGTGATCACCTTCATAGGAACTTATATTAGCGGCTCACTGGGGATCTTAAAAAGAAAAACATTATGTGAAAAAGGTATATTAAAAAAACTCCTAACCAGTCCCTAACCTACTGTCATATCAGTTACATGTTCTTAAAACTCCACTTCAAATTTAATGCAACAAAGTTAAAGTAATCAGAGAATCTTAGAAATTAAGACTGTAACTTTTAGAAAAAAAGATGGTGAAGTTGTAAATGGTTAAAAGATGGTGAAGTTGCAACTATAAACCCGACTGGAATGCCGCGGATCAATGATTACCTTCACCGCACTCTAGGCCTTCATTGTTACATAAAATCCAAAATTTGATGTCGATTTCAGCCCTTTCTACCTCTAACTGAGCAGTCCTGACTTTATAACCAAACCTATGATACTAAAAAAACATCAAATCTTTCTCAAAATGATGTTTTAAAGCATCAATTCTGCGAATGAAGTTAATTTGTACCGAAATAATTTAAAAAAAATAGATTTTTATAAATCTGAAGCACTCATGCTCTTGCCTGCAGGTGGGAAAGGAAACAATTCTACATCAGAAACTAACAACAATTTATTTAGCCTAATGCTTGCCTTTGAGTTGTTAACCTAAAGTTCATACATCTGATTTTGAGGAGTGGAGAAGTACAAACCTATGTTCTCGATGTATCCTTGGACGTTACCTGCATAAACATTTTTTTGTTTTGTTTATATGAGTGAGTATGTCATAGAAAGGAGAATGGAGGTTTTACACCAATACTTGATCTTAAACAAATTGGTAAAAGTAAACATTCCATGAATACACACATCATGATGTCAGACCTTCCATACATATATATAAACACTTTAAAGAAAAGCTAATACCTTCACACGACCCGCTGCCCGAACAACTATATTCACCCCTCTCTTCAATTCAATGATTTGAGAAATAGATGATCCTCCACCATGCAAATAACATGATGCCAGGCCCACTGCAGCAAAATAACATCTACCTTCACTGTTCAATGCATAGACAGCCAATTCAATAAGCATTAGCCAGATTTAAGAGCGAAATATATGAAAAAGCACAAAGCTGATACTATTTGGTGGCATGATAAAAACTATTGATCCCATATTTACTTATCAGCTCCTAATTTTACAACATCCCCTGCCATATAAGCAAATCAATACACATATCATATAAAATTACTTTTGGATTCATCAATTGGAATTCAAGATGAGGCATTTGAGACTTGATACACAATCCACCAAATGATACACGTAAACAAAAAAATTGAACGGACACTACCTGTATATCTAGCAGCGTAGCATAAAACAAACAAACCTGAAATAAAAAAGCATGAGGAAGCAGTAGCAATTCGACAACCTGAGAAAATTGATAAATCAGAATTTTTAATTGAAGGAAATAGATGTCGATGGCTGCAGATCAGCAACAGAACATAAATCAAACAAACCTATAGCATCAATGGCTCAAGAAACACGACAAAATTAAGATCTTCCTATATTTGAAATTCTTAGGAAACAACCAACATTGATCAATATTTCTTCAAATCAAGATTACATATACATTCGAAAACCATTCAAGATCTATGACAATCGAAAATTGCATACCTTCTATTGGTGGAACAACATCACTACCACTGGGTGTCGTGTTACGAAACCTGACAATCCCAATTATCTTTTGAGCTCAGTTATTAAACCTTCCTTTTCCTGAAGAAATACATTTTAATGAACATCTAACGAAAACCTGATAAAAATAAAAAACAATTATGCATATATAACGACAAATCATACACATGTAATTGCATCTGCTTGGACTTGACAAAATCCCATCGACTGTAAATTAAATCTTTACCCTATAAGCTCCTTCAGCAAAATTGTACTTCTCGAACATAGCCTCCACGGCTCCACCTAAAATCAAAATGATCCTAATTTTTAAGTTCATTAACAAACACTACCATTCTTTGAGAACTGTAAATTAAAACTTTTATAAGATTATATTGTTTGTACAAACCATCATTTTTCTATTTCTTGAAAGATTAAGAGGCACAATTGTAAGCAAAATGTTACATTGTGATGGATCCACCTGTCAAAATATAACAGGAATTGCATTCTTACAGCATCAAGTCCACAAATACCACGTCAAAAGCCAACTGGTACTCACCTTGAGTTCATTATAGAAGGCATGATCCCAAACATGACCCATATCATCCCATTTTTGCATATGCCTCAAGTTCCAACAACTTTCACCTACATCTTCCTGACAGGGAATACACATTGGATTATAGGCATGCCTCTATAATATATATACATTTTATGAACTCCAGCCTGCAAAACCAAAAGATTAACTACTAATTGAATATCAAACAAAAAATACACATTCTTTTGTCAAGAAATATGTATGTGTTTTCTTACAACAATTGTAGATCCAAAGTAAAGCTTGGTTTACTAAGATAACACACCCTGATGCAAGAAGCAAACCTGCTACACACCAAGGACAAGCCCAAACCTAATTTTAAATTTATCTTGCATAGTTTTAAACAAAAAGTAAGCATCAAAGCAAGAGGATACCAAATCTCAAAAAGAACATCAAAGTAACATGAAGAAACAACGATTACTTTATATATTAGGTCAACCTTCCAATCTTTTAAGCATAAACGTGACAAAAATGTAATTCAGTATACGAAAACCCAAGAAATATTCAGAGATTAGCTTGATTAAATGAAATAGAATAACATGCTACCTGCGATGTTTAGCTTCTACATGAATTCGGACCCTGTAAATAAAAACGCAGATGTGATTATCGCCGCCACCTGCATCCCATGTAACTCCTCCATAGCCAAATCAAAACGTAGATGTGTCTTGAAACTCCTCCATAGCCACCTGATGCGAAGAAGAATGATAAGGAATAGGACGGAATTAGACCAAAGCATCAGACAAAAGCATCAGAATTCGTCTAGGGTTTACCTCAAATAAGTCTCTGGATCGTTTTTTGTAGTAATTGTTTCTTGAGAATGCCAGATGGAGATGCGAATTTAGAGAGTTTCTTGGGCGGTGAACAATTTGAAATGAGTATGTAACTATCAAGAGAGATTGCGTGAATCGATTGAGCGGAGATGTGAGGTCCAATCAGAGGATGGAGAAGCAAAGGCGTTCAAGAAGAGTAATTGCAGAGCCTGTGAAATGGAGAAAGCGCATATGAATGAAAATATGAAGACTGGATAGATGTGATATCGATTATGCAAGAACCTGATTCAAATAAAGAGGAAAGAGGGTTTGTGAGAGAGAGTAAGCGTCGGACTTCAAATCTGGCCGCAACCTTTGAGTTGTATGCATCTATCGAGACTTCAGAGAGAGAAGATGACTGGTGGAGGTGGGTGGCAAGGGGTATTTCGAGACAAATGCTCCTATCGAGAGAGAAGATGACCAGTGGAGTGGGTGGAAAGGGGTGATTTACAAATATATCCTCGTATATATGGTCAGATCGTTTAGATGGTTTAAATGTGATGCTTTATAAACTTGTACTTGATGCTCAACTACTTGTACGCGTCTTAAAATTAAGGAATTTTATAACGAAAATACCCCCATAACCAATATGTATTATATAGTAGTATATATATATATATATATATATATATATATATATATATATATATATATATGGTGAGATTCATTGTAGACACTTTTGCATGTGAAATAGCTATTTTTCATATGTGTTCATATGTGAAATTTTCTGAATAATGAGAAAAAAGAAAATTAATCACACCTTATTGGGACTCATTGGTCCCAACTGACCCTCGTTTCCTCTAAACACACCTTATTGGGACTCATTCGTCCTAAACACAACTTATTGGTTACATACACACCTTATTGGGCCATCATTAGTCCTAAACACAACTTATTGGTTACATACACACCTTACTGGGACTCATTGGTCCCAACTGACCCTCGTTTCCCCTAAACACACCTTATTGGGACTCATTGGACCTGTACATAACTCATTGGTTACATACAAACCTTATTGGGAGATCATTCGTCCTAAACACAACTTATTGGTTACATACATACCTTATTGGGACTCATTGGTCCCAAGTGACCCTTATTTCCCCTAAACACACCTTATTTGGCCTCATTGGTCCTAGACACAACTTATTGGTTACGTACAAACCTTATTGGGCCATCATTCGTCCTAAACACAACTTATTGGTTACATACACACCTTATTGGGACTCATTGGTCCCAACTGACCCTCGTTTCCCCTAAACACACCTTATTGGGACTTATTGGTCCTAGACACAACTTATTGGTTACATACAAACCTTATTGGGCAATCATTGGTCCTAAACACAACATATTGGTTACATACACACCTTACCGGGCCTCATTGGTCCCAACTGACCCTCATTTCCCATAAACACACCTTATTGGGACTCACTGGTCCTAGACACAACTTATTGGTTACATACAAACCTTATTGGGCCATCATTGGTCCTAAACACAACTTATTGGTTACATACACACCTTACTGGGACTCATTGGTCCCAACTGACCCTCTTTTCCCCTAAACACACCTTATTAGGACTCATTGGTCCGAAACACAACTTATTGGTTACATACACACCTTATTGGGCCATCATTGGTCATAAACACAACTTATTGGTTACATACACACCTTACTGGGACTCATTGGTCCCAACTGACCCTCTTTTCCCCTAAACACACCTTATTGGGACTCATTGGTCCTAAACACAACTTATTGGTTACATACACACCTTATTGGGCCATCATTGGTCCTAAAAACAACTTATTGTTTACATACACAACTTATTAGGACTCATTGGTCCCAACTGACCCTCGTTTCCCCTAAACACACCTTATTGGGACTCATTTGTCCTAGACACAACTTATTGATTACATACAAGCCTTATTGGGCCATCATTGGTCCTAAACACAACTTATTGGTTACATACACACCTTATTAGGACTCATTGGTCCCAACTGACCCTCTTTTTCCCTAAACACACCTTATTGGGACTCATTGGTCCTAAACACAACTTATTGGTTACATACACAGCTTATCAGCCATCATTGGTCTTAAACACAACTTATTGGTTACATACACACCTTACTGGGACTCATTGGTCCCAACTTACCCTCGTTTCCCCTAAACACACCTTATTGGGACTCATTGGTCCTAAACACAACTTATTGGTTACATACAAACCTTATTGGGCCATAATTGGTCCTAAACACAACTTATTGGTTACATACACACCTTACTGGGACTCATTGGTCCCAACTGACCCTCTTTTCCCCCTAAACACACCTTATTGGGCCATCATTGGTTACATACACACCTTATTGGGACTCATTTGTCCTAAACACATCAAATTGACTCATTTGACCCCAAATTGACTCATTATTTAATTTTTATCTTAATTCTTTAAGATATAATTTATTTAGAATTATAATTCCCCAAAATTTAAGGTTTTTGTAGAACCGTTCTGTTTTTTGTGTTTAGGATTTTTGTTTAACGAAATGGAGATTGTGCGAACAGATTACATTTTTTACCTAAAATTATGCATCAGTTGTTGATCGGATTGTAATTGTTGATCGTCTCTGTTTTCGAGGATTGGGGTTTTTGTTTAACGGAATGGAGATTGTGCGAACAGATTACCTTTTTTACCTAAAATTATGCATCAGTTGTTGATCGGATTGCAATTGTTGATCGTCTCTGTTCTCGAGGATTAGGGTTTTTGTTTAACAGATTGATTTCATAAACAAAAATAGACAAAAAAATATATAACAAAAAGTGGATTTCATACTACTGATTCCCATTCCATACACAAAACTGTTTCCAAATTCAGAAAACATAGTAGTTGCGGGTTGAGGTTCTCGGGAACCTAGATTCCATTTCCTCCATCAACTCCAAATGCCTACTCATAGCTTCTTGCCTCTGATGAACCAGCATTTGAAGCCTGGCATTGGAGATGTGTATCTCTTCCACAAGAAAAGTTGCCATCTGGTATCTTAATGGACTTGGTGGCTCTGTAAGTATTTGGTTGAGCATGGCCAACCTGTCTAAGATACTTTGTCTCTTTGCCCCGATAATCACCCTGTACCGGTCTAGGGTAGCAACAATCTTTATCTGCAAATAATGTTCAACTAATTCTTTCAAGTTTGCCATTTTGAGAAGGATTTGAGGGTTTTGAGAAAGAGTTTGATAAGGGTTTTGAGAAAGAGTTTGATAAGGATTTTGTGAAGGGTTTGATAATGGATTTTGTGAATATCGTCTATGAACACAATCACGAATCGGTCCAACATAGGTCGACACACTCTATTCATGAGATCCATGAATGCTGCAGGGGCATTAGTCAACCCAAACGACATTACTTGATGCGTAAGTTTTGTATATATAAAAATGTGGTCAAGTTTTAAATGGTAAATACTAAGTGACCAAACTACACACCAGGGCAGTGCACCCGTCGTATGTAGTATAGTATTGGTAAGAACCGGATATCAATCCGTTGACGCTCAACAGTCTCCCGATACTGAATCGTTACTAATATTTAACCGGTGAAATTGGATTTGAATTAATACTAAAAACTAAGCAGATAAACTAAAACATACAAAAACAGCCAGAAAAACGGAAAGCAAGATGAAAAATCAAAAGAAGGAATGCATCACCTAGACTCGACTCCTCTAGACTCGCTCAGACCCTCGGATGAATAATACCATGAACACTATCGTCTAATGTGGAAAACCGGACCATCTAGGACTATAGACACATCCCGAATAATCCGGAAATCCTAAATGAAGCACGGATAGTAAAACTGCGAAAATTGCCTGCCGGATAAGCTACTTCGGTCAAAGTCAACTAATCCTACATGAAATAGGAAACTACACGAGAGGTCTCTCTATATAGTACCTATACCATGCAATGATGATATTTTCCAAACGCTTATGACCTAGAAACCGCTAAACATGAATAAATAGCATCGAAACTTATGTTCACAAGCAATCCATCCTATTAAACGAAGTAAAACAAGCTTCAAGCTTATGAAATGATTCAGTCAAACCTATCTCATAAGGATATTAACTAAATCAGCCCCTAATTATCAATAAATCATCAAGAAGGAGGCCTCCTAGCAAGCATCAACTGTTGACTAATAAAAGTCAAACGGGTCAACAATGGATAAAGCAATTAACTTGGGTAGTTCTACCAAGCATGACAATTAACCACATGATTTAATGATAATCAAAACCAAATTAGCAAATAATAATCATCATAAGCAATTCAAAATCATCATCCAAGCAATTTTCACATATTCATAGTAAAAAAAAACCCAAACGGGTCAAACGGGTCCAAATTTGTCTAATCTAAGTGATACAAGAATGAATCAGCCAAGATACATGTTTAAAAACAATAAAAATCGAATCTTGGGACTGACCATGATGAAGAACATGATGAAAAAGTTAAACGATGAAGAACCGAATTAAAGATCCGACCCGCGAGAGCTAAAATCTTCAAATTTCTTCTCAAAAAGCCTTGATCTTGACCCCAAAATCCTTCAAATATGTTTCAAGAAATGTTGTGGGGTTTTTTAGGGTTTATGGAGGCTTAATGATGCAAAAAACGACTGCTGAATTGTTTAAATATGCAGAAAAACTGGCTGTAAACAGATCAGGTCGCTGGGCCTGATTGGGCCTTGTCCGCGAAGAAGATAAAATCCTTTCAAACAGAAACAAAAGCAGTAAACTGGCGCTGCCCTGGTGGTTTGTATCCTTTCCTGTGAATTAGGAGGTCACAGGTTCGAAACCTGTGGCCTCTGATTATTTTTTCACTAGCTGCACTTGACTGTTGGGCCACAGGCTGGAAGGGACTGGGCTGCTTCTGATTTGGTTGTTGGGCTGCTGAAGACTTGGGCTGCTCCTGATTCTTATTGGTTTATTTATTATTTTTTTTCTTTTCTTTTTCTTTTTTTCTTCATAATTTTCACATCCAGGCTCCGATTCAACTCTCGTAAATTGCGTTTTTCTTCTAAATTCACCACGAACCATCCAACCACCTTAAATTCACATTTTCAAAAATAATAAAAACCACATTTTTATAATTTCTCAATTAAAGTTCATTAAAATGTGTAAATTATATAAACTCATCAATTAATCATCAAAAACCTAACTTTTCACAAATAAATCAATTAAGCATAAAATTTGGTATTTTCATATTTAAAAATCATTTAAGTATGAGAATTTATTTATTTAATTTATATACAAGATGCTACGCATCAAATATCCCCACACTTAAACTTTGCTTGCCCTCAAGCAAAATCTCATGCAACACTTCCACAAGCCAATCGAAAACGTGACATTCTACCCAACCCAATGCAACTATTCAAGCCCATATGCATCGCCAATTCTCAAGATTTACACTTTCCAAAAGATTTATAATCCAACAAGCAATTATGATAATTATTTTAAAAACATTGAAATGCCTACTAGCTTGACACACATCAAGGTTCAATCAAACAAGCATCATACCCCTCACAATGATCACTCACTCGGTTAAATTTAGTGGATAGATGGTTAAAAAGATCATCGATTTAAGTGGATCACTCAATACCAAAAATGCACTTCATTGTCATAAGCTTGTATCGAAATCACATCTCCACCAAACAACATAAAACCGGACATAAATCAAGAGGACTTTATTATAGGGTTGTAGTGTTAGGCTAGGGTTTGGGGTACGAAAGGGAAATTTTAAAGTGGCGAAGTGCTTAGAAATCCGGACTAGGAACAAAAGAACTAAACTATCAAACTTTTTACAAAATTAAACTAAAATCGGGTAATTTTAACCCGAACACATAAGCTAATCAAAAATCTATTTTTTTTAGCTTTATCTTAGGTCTATGACCTCCAATAATGAGCTAGAATTTTCTGCACTTTTCTTTTCTTTTTTTTTTCCTTTTTTTTTGGAACTAAATACGACTAGATGAAACTAACAAAAATATATACACAAAATCCTAAACTAATCCGGATTCTTCACACAAGGGTTTAAGAACAAAAAAAAAGGCTAAACAAAGGCTAAACGGTTCAAAAAGTGGGAAAATCAAACGAAAAGGAAATAGGCTCAACGGGTTTTCTAAGGGATGATGTTTTAGGGTAGGAAAGATCAAAGAAAAAGGCTAAATCAAAAGGGTTAGTCCTAGTGCCTCTATCATTTCTATGCCCAATTTTAGTTCATGATCTCAACGCGTATAAACAACACAAGTTCTAAAATGAAAAGCGCATGATGGTATAACACTCAACCAAACGAACGTGATAACAATCATGTAATAAATAATGCAATTTAAGGCTCAAATATCTCACGGAAACGGATGGAAAAGGGATACCGATATGATACAAGCAATATATCCCCCATCCGATAGTTTCACTAAGTAAAACATCCCATTTATTGATTTTATTTGAAAAACACTTGCTTAGAAATACTTTTTCAAGAGACTCGAAGAAAAGGTTTTGACTAGAGACAAGCATCGTATACACAGGCGAGCAAAGCGTCACGAATTACATCAACGGGCCCACTTCCATGTGCAAAAAGATAAGCAAAAATCTCAATTTCAACTCAAAACAGGGGATATGATAAGAAAATTTGAAAATTTTTCACAAATTTAAGCAATTTCAGTTCAATTGACCCCATCCCCACACTTAATTCGTACATTGTCCCCAATGTACGATAAACAAACAAAATAAAGGGGAAAGAGAACTGAAATACTCCCCTATCACGTGGTGTGCCAGAACTGCCTCCAATATGACAAAAATCCTCAAAAACAAGAAACAACTCTCGATGAACCAAGGCATCTGGTGGTCAGATGATGAATCTAGAAAGAAAACACAACTCAAGTGAAAGTCATAAGCGGACCGGGTCTTGACATCGGGCAAGTTTTGAAAAATATTGAAATTTTTAAAAGTTAACAATTGACTCAAAAACAACCGTTTGTTTGTCATTTATGAAGAGAATGGTTTACTTTGACCAAAAGTCACATGCCTGATAAACCCTGATACGGACTGTTGATTGTCATTTATGAAGTGACGGTTTACTTTGACCAAAAGTAACATGCCTGATAAACCCTGATACAGACTGTTGATTGTCATTTATAAAGTGACGGTCCGTATCCTCAAAATCACAATTAAATCATGAAAGCACACTTGCGGACCGTGGGAATGGAGATTGAGTACCCGACGGCCCATAATGGTGCGTTACCTACAAATCCCGTGAAGCAATACCAAAATGATAAGTCAATGCAATTTCCAATAGTGGCATGCTTCCAAAAACCTGCAAAACTTGAAACAAACGCATAAAGCGGAAAAAAGAAAAATAAACATGCAACTAAAGTAAATAAACTACCTAACAGCTAAAGTAAGCTACCAAAAAGAAATATAACATGAAACAAGCAAAAAAAAAGTAACCAAGTACTCGGGTTGCCTCCCGCAAGCGCTGAATTTATTAACGAGTCGTTAGCCGGACTCGAACCCGCTGTTAATTCAACTGGGGTCATAAATGTGGCCTCCCTCACTACCGAACCTACACTCACCTGAACCATGCACACACCACTCCTCAAATAAGGGTTGAAATCCCTTTTCTCTATCACGCAAATACACGGCGTACACGTCGACTAACCACGTCCTATCACTCTTTGAAGCCTTTTTCTTTAAATCAGGTGGCTTTTTTGTGACAACCGGCAATTTTCCAGGTTAACCCCGTTAATAACTTGCGTTATATTTCGACAACGTCCGTTAACATCCGTTACGTTACCTCGGTTAACTAGAATAGTTACACGAACATTGCACATGAGTCTAGACGTCGGTTAACTTACTTGAACGTATATAATATATAATTTTATATAAATTATATTTTATGATTCCACGAGAACGTTTTGTCATTTTTTTTGTGGCAATTACATTTATTATTTTCAGGTGGTATATATGTTTATATATACGCCCGTCGTTTTATGATTTTATGTGACGATGTGTCGCGAAATCGTACGGAGCGTTTCTATATTTTTATAAGAATTTAAGATGTGTAGTTATCGATTTATAACTATGATTTTATGTGAATTTGGAAGTTTATATATTAATAAATGTTATACGTTAAATATATTGTTTCATACACTCGTATACTCGTCGCCAAGTTACTCTTCGTTAAACCCCGTTAGAGTTTGTTAACGGTTTGCAACTACGAGGGACCTAGCTTGTAATTTCTAAACTTGATTTATATTTAATAAACTTGGAGGGACTTAAGTGTCATTAACCGAAACCTTACTTCCTTAATTATAAAGGGGGGGGGGGGGACTTATTTTGCCAAATTGGCAAACTTGAAATTGAAGAATCTGGGTAACGGACGAAGTCCGACCGGCCGCTGTAAACCGCCTCGCCCCTTAACTCTGATAACCGATTTCGTCTTAATGACGATCGATCATATTCTTCTGTTACCACTCAAGATAGTTAATCGCTAAAAATTCAACACCCCAAATCATTCACTTGACGATTCCCAGTCGCACCCGAACTCCCCTCTCTCTCTAGTTCATCGTTTTTTTTTCAAAAAAAAAAAAGAGTCTCCGGCGAACTTAGAAATTCCGGCCAACCGGACACCGTTTAACCACCATTCTCACATCACTGCGATCGCCTCCCTCCACCGAGCAACCCAGTAGCAACGGATTTGGAAACGGGGCACCATCGGGAGGTCCGTGTCGAGACTTTCGGTTTCGTTTCGGTGTCAAAAACACATCAAAGCTTACCCTTTATTTGAGGTAATCACTTATATGCTTTAAATCGCACATTCTTCTCCGTTTTGTTTCTGTTTTCGCGACTTTCCGGTGACCGGAATAAAACTCCGGCCACCGGAGTTATGAGGAAGAAGATGGACTCGCGATGCGTACTGAATATGTATATTTTGTTCGCGATTTTGAATCAAAAGCAGGGTGTGGTGCAATGGTAAGGGCGTGTGTTTGGGACCAAGGTGGTCGTGAGTTCTAATCCCACTCACTCCATTTTCTTTTTCTGTTATGCTTCATGAACCAGTTCTGTACTACTGAGTGTACAAAAACATTATTTTCCAGATTGTTTATAAACCAAGCCTCTAGCTCAGTGGTCATAGTGCTATATTCTAAACATTAGGTCACAGGTTCGAATTCTGTGATCCTCTATTTTAGCTGTTTTTATCCCTTTTTAACAAACCCAAACATTTCTTGATCTAAAACCAACCACCATTTGTTCCCTTTGAAATCTCGTCCCGTGAAGGTTCCATAGACCCCGATAAGGTTCTCATAGAACTTTTATCCTATGAAAAACATTATGATTTAAATGGATTAAAATTTAATAGTTTCGTTATTATTATTATTATAAACTAGTTTTAAACCCAAATATATATATATACACACATATATATAAATATATATATTGATTTTATTGTCATGTGCTTATAAACATGCGAACGTTTTAAAATTTTCTTTAAACTCTTGAAGGCTTTTACACGGTTTATAAATATATATAGAACATCTTATTTTTCACACTTTTGACTACACCTTGATGTTCATAATTATGAACGTATACGTTTACCCGATTGACTCTACATTTATTATTTGGAATAACGTACATACACTCATTTCGTAAATCCTTGTGTCCTTGATTTAATGTCATTTTTTTACCACTTTCGGACAAACGATTTTCATCACGTATGGAAATTGTTACCTACGTCGTATTTGGAATTATTTAATTTAACACCGTCGTCTAGGCTATGTTACTCATGTGCGGACACACACTTACGTATGTAAAATCGATAGGTGCTCGGTAGTTACGCAAGACTCGAAGTTTTACTAATTTGTAGCAGCGCACCATAAGGTGAGTTTCACAACCTTTCCGTTACGTCCGGTTTTGGACGATAACACACGCAAACACGTTACACCCGGGTTGGGGTGATAACACGATAACGTTTATGTATGATTAAAGTAGAAATCCAACATATATCACATGTTCACGTAAAATGCTTATCTTTGAAATTCCTTACTTATCGAACCGTTAATAGTTTATAGCGAGGGGATATTGGGTAGTACTACTGGGGTCTGACAAACCCCACTCAGCGGGCACGAGATGCACCACCCGACTGGCGGTCGGACTGAGGACAATGTCAGCCTAAACTTACCGTGATCGAGTAGACACGGGGAAGGCAAACCACGTAAGGAATTATTCTTACAACTAATTGGTCAGCTTCGGTTGCGAACGTTTTAGTGACATGAACTTAGGCTCGCTACCTACGATATGGATTGTACTGTTAATATACATGCTTACATACGAATAAAAACTGTTGTATTCGTACTGCATAACTATACTAGTTATACTTATGTGCTTATGTGAACTCACCAACATTAGTTGACACTTGCTCTTATGCATGCTTTGCAGGACGCTAGGAGAATCGGATTTTTGGGCACGTATGCTGGTTAAACTTTATTTTTGGGAACTTGCTTTTAAAACCTTTATCTTGAACTTTATTTACTTGTCGGGCGCTTGTTTTGCGCATCATAACTTTTATAAGCTTCCGCTAAACTTTAAACTCTGGTTTGATATTTCCCGTTTGGAAATATATTTACATTTTGAACCCTTAACTTATGTTTGATGTAACTAATGACTCGGGTCCTGGTCTGGTTCACACCCCACACGGTAAAACTCCGTTAGTGGAAATTGGGGGTGCGACAGATTGGTATCAGAGCCATTGGTTGCAGAGAACTAGAATTTTCAGAAATTCTAATCTGTAACTGTTTTTGAACATTAGTTACATCAATTCCCAAAAACGTTTTCTTTTCGCGTGCCAAAAATCGATTACTCACATTAGGTTATCTTTTCTTTGTTTGTGTTTGTCTGGGTCCAGGCAATATGTCACCATCCGATCATACACGTGGAAAGGCTCCCATGAACGAACAAGGATCCTCGTCACGTCAACCGCCCCGCAGGAGGCAACGTCTTGACTATACTCAATCGGATTATGAGGCTGAGTCACATTATTTTCGAGACCCGGACAACGCGTCCGATTGGCGGTGGTTTAGGCCCATGGTGGCCAGTCTTATAGGCGAATTTGGAGTCCCCACGGACGAGGGTAGACTACCCGATCTTCCCTTCTGCCACCCACAGATCACTGCTGCAATGATGGCAGTGATAGACGAGTTGCGTAGTGAAGTTAGATCACTGCGAACCGAAGGACAAAGAACACAAAATGAAACTCAAGGAACAAGGGATGATCTCGAGGTGACAACCACAGCACACAACAACTTAGCCCATGGGGTGATTGAACTCGAGGATAGAGTAGATACCTTGGAGGCAAGACCCAACTCGGCCAATTTAGCCAACATGCTACAGACTGCCTTAGCAAGGATTGCTGTGTTAGAAAACCTGGTCGAGGACCTGACCGGGCAAGTGGCTACTCTTCAGGGACAGGCAGCCCCTGCAGCTGATCCAGTGGAGGAAGAACCCCTCGAAGAGAATGGAGACCACGCTGAAGAAGAAGAGGTCGAGGAACCCGAAGTCATTGAATCATGATCTAATATGTCTCATTTTCTTCTATTTTGTTGCTTTGAAATAAATTTGACTGGTGTTCATTTTATTTTGAATGTTTTCAATACTGAGATACCTTCTGGTTGGATTTTAAATTTTGTAATGGATAATACATCTTTATTTTACCAATGTGTTTCTAAAAATTATGTCGTGTGATGGATGGATGCATGAATAATTGTTTAGCGTTTAATGAAATTAATATTGGATATATTAATCATTGAAATGTCTCGTATGGCAAACAGAATTATGGCTGAACACCTCACCGCAGCACAGATCCAAAAATCTGATTGACCAAGGAGTTGCAGCAGCTCTAGCAGCGGCCCATAATCAGCCAAACAACAACGGTGGTAAGTAAAACAGACGAAAAATTGACTACATTTTTTTTTTCTCTCACGCTCAAAAATTATTCTCTGAAATAATTTCATGAAATGAATCCAGGCCCAACTCAGTGCACCTTCAAAACTTACATGGATTGTAAGCCGCTCATGTTCAAGGGTGATGAGGGAGCCGTGGGTCTATTGCGATGGCTCGAGAAGTCAGAAAAGGTGTTCTCAATGTGTAACTGCCCAGTTGCGAATCAGGTCAATTTCGCAACTGCTACACTCGAGGGAGCTGCCCTCACTTGGTGGAACGCGTAAATCCAAATGTTAGGTCTCGACGCAGCGAATGCTATGACTTGGCAGGAATTTATGGATGCCATGATGGAGGAGTATTGTCCTCGCGACCAGGTTAAAAGGTTGGAAGGTGAGTTCCAGAACTTGAAAATGGTAAGTTCTGAGGTTGAAGAGTACACCGCTCGCTACCATGAGTACGCGGTGTTGTGTCCTACGATGGTTGATGCTGACTTCAAAAGGATTGAAAGGTACGTGGATGGGTTAGCTCCACAAATCAAGGGGATGGTTACTGCCTCAAACCCTGCAAATGTGCAGAATGCTATCAGGTTGGCTCATAAGCTGACTGACCAGGCCATAGAGCAAGGAACGTTGCCACCCAGAAAGGTCCCCAAAACTGCCCTAGATGGGAAAAGAAAGAGAGATGATGACTGCAGTAACAACAACAACAACAATGGTAGTGGAAACAATAATGGGAGATCCTCTAACTCTCACAATCAAAACAAGAGATACAACAATTCCAGGGGTGACTATCGGGAACCGCCAAGGTGGTAGCAATCAGAATAACAATGGGTACAAAGGACGAGCACCGTTCTTCAATCGGTGCAACCAACACCACAATGGGGCATGCAAGAAACTCACCTGTGAGCGCTGTGGTAAAGGGGGCCATGAAGCTAAGAATTATTGGGGTGAACTACAAAACCGTCCCAACCAGAATCAAAATCAGAATCAGAATCAGAACCAGAGGCAGAATAATGAAGGCCCGAGGGGGTGTTATGAATGTGGAAAACCAGGGCACTTGAAGAGGGACTGTCCACAGCTTCAAAGGAACAATAACAACAATGCTGGTAACAACAACAACCACCGTAACAACAATAACAACGGTGGGGATGGGGGTAGAAACGGTGGAGATGGCGCCAAAGGGCGAGCTTTCGTTATGGGTTCTGGTGAAGCAAGAAACGATGCCAACGTCATTAGCGGTAAGTTTCTTCTAAACAGCTACTTCGCAAATGTCTTATTTGATACTAGCGCTGAGAAAAGTTTTATCTCGACTAAGTTCTGTAAGTTGATTAAGGCTACCCAAACTCCACTAAAAGCTAGGTATACGGTTGAATTAGCAAATGGTAAGCTTCTTGACACCACTCACTTAGTTGAAAACTGCACATTAGAACTATCTGGTCATAAACTAAGTATAGACCTTATGCCTTTTACCATCGGTAGTTTCGACGTCATAGTGGGCACGGATTGGCTATCCAAACATCAGGCGGAAATCGTTTGTCAAGAAAAAGTCATACGAATACCCGTAGCTGGAGGAGAAGTACTCTCAATTCAGGGCGAAAAGGGAGGTGCTGTCTCCGGAATCATATCATACCTTAAAGCGCAGAAGTGTCTTCGGAAAGGACACGTGGCAATCCTAGCCACAGTTACGGACCAAACCAGGGTGGAGAGAAAGATCGAAGACTTCCCGATCGTACGTGATTACCCAGAGGTATTTCCTGAGGAATTACCCGGCCTCCCTCCGCATCGGCAAGTAGAATTTGGGATTGACCTTGCTCCGGGAGCAGCTCCGATCGCGCGTGCACCATATCGTCTAGCGGTGAACGAATTAAATGAGCTATCCACACAGCTGCAAGAACTGTAAGATAAAGGTTTTATTAGACCTAGCTCGTCACCATGGGGAGCACCAGTATTATTCGTCAAGAAGAAGGATGGCACATTTAGGATGTGCATTGATTACCGCGAACTCAACAAGGTCACTATCAAGAATCGATACCCTCTTCCACGAATAGATGATCTTTTCGACCAACTTCAAGGATCCAATTACTATTCCCAGATTGATTTAAGGTCTGGTTACCATCAGCTTCGAGTCCGTGAGGAGGACATCGAAAAGACAGCCTTCAGAACACGCTATGGTCATTATGAATTCTTGGTCATGCCTTTTGGGCTGACAAATGCACCAGCTGTGTTCATGGATCTCATGAACCGTGTGTGCAAGCCCTATCTGGATAAGTTCGTCATAGTATTTATCGACGACATCCTTATCTACTCCAAGACGAAAGAAGAACACGAGAAACATCTACGATTAATCTTAGAATTGTTAAAGAAAGAACAACTCTACGCAAAATTCTCTAAGTGCGATTTCTGGATCCGAGAGGTTCAATTTCTGGATCACATCGTCAACGAGCAAGGTATCCACGTAGACCCAGCCAAGACCGAAGCCATTAAAAATTGGCCTACCCCTAGAGCTCCTACGGAAATTCGCCAATTCCTAGGTTTAGCGGGTTACTACCGTCGTTTTATAAAGGGATGTTCTCAGTTGGCTCAACCATTGACCGCTCTTACTCACAAGGGGGTTCAGTACAGATGGGGTGACAAGGAAGAGGCAGCCTTCCAAGCTTTGAAAGAGAAACTTTGTACTGCACCTATATTATCTTTACCTGATGGGATTGACGACTTCGAGGTCTATTGTGAAGCGTTAATCCAGGGACTCGGATGTGTTTTTATGCAAAGAGGTAAAGTTATCGCATACGGGTCAAGGCAACTAAAGTCCAATGAGAAGAATTACACAACTCATGACTTAGAGTTGGGCGCTGTTGTATTTGCCTTGAAATTTTGGAGACACTACTTATACGGTACCAAGTGTACGATATTCACTGATCACAAGAGCCTCCAACACATATTTGAACAGAAAGAACTCAACATGAGGCAACGTAGGTGGGTCGAATTACTAAACGACTACGATCTAGCAATAAAGTATCATCCAGGCAAAGCCAACGTTGTGGCCGATGCCTTGAGTAGAAAGGAACATGTTAAACCTAGAAGGGTTCGAGCTCTCCAATTAACGATCCATACAGGGCTACCGGATAGACTCCGGGATGCTCAGAAAGAGGCCCTGGGGGAAGAAAATTTTGGGTCTGAATCATTACGTGATGTCGATGGAACTTCTGAAATTAAGTCCGATGGACTTCGTTATTATAAGGATCGTATATGGGTACCTCTCCATGGAAATCTTAGAGAACTGGTGATGGACGAGGCCCACAAGTCCCGTTAGTCAATCCATCCAGGTTCAGACAAAATGTATCAAGACTTAAAAGGGTTATATTGGTGGCCCAATATGAAAGCTGACATCGCTGGATATGTTAGCAAGTGCTTGACGTGCGCAATGGTCAAAACGGAACATCAAAAGCCAGCAGGATTACTGCAACAACCTAAAATTCCTGAATGGAAATGGGAAGAAATATCGATGGATTTCATCACGGGATTGCCCCGTACTTCTGGCGGTAACGATATGATTTGGGTTATCGTTGACCGATTAACAAAATCCGCTCATTTCCTAGCTATCAAGGAAAATGACAAAACAGAAAAACTTGCAAAGATATACCTCAAGGAGATTGTTAAGCTTCACGGAGTGCCTTTGTCTATTATCTCCGACCGAGACCCTAGGTTTGCTTCAAATTTTTGGAGATCCTTACAAGCAGCGATGGGCACTCGCTTAGAAATGAGTACCGCATATCATCCTCAAACAGATGGACAGACTGAACGTACCATCCAAACTCTCGAGGATATGCCAGAGCATGTGTGCTCGACTTTGGGAAAAATTGGGAAACGTATCTACCGCTGGTAGAATTCTCCTATAACAACAGCTACCATACCAGTATTGGAGCCGCTCCATTTGAGGCTCTGTACGGACGAAAGTGCAGATCGCCTGTCTGTTGGGCCGAGGTTGGTGAGAGCCAACTCACTGGACCGGAACTAGTGCATGAAACCACGGAGAGAATCGTGCAAATCAGAAACCGCATGAAAGCGGAAAGAGATAGACAAAAGAGTTATGCAGATAAACGCCGAAGGCCGTTAGAATTTGAAGTCGGCGACAAAGTACTACTGAAAGTTTCGCCTTGGAAAGGCGTCGTACGCTTTGGCAAGCGCGGGAAGTTAAATCCCCGCTATGTAGGACCATTCGAGATCACCGAAACCATCGGTCCGGTGGCTTACCGTTTAAATTTACCCCCTGAATTGGATGGAGTACACAACATGTTTCACGTTTCGAACTTGAGGAAGTGTTTAGCTGATGACACTCTCATAGTTCCATTAGAAGAACTGCAAATCGATGAACAACTACGATTCATCGAACAACCCGTGGAAATCATGGGACGTGAGGAGAAAACATTGAAACGAAGTAAAATTCCCATCGTCAAAGTGAGATGGCAATCTAAGCGTGGACCGTAGTTCACGTGGGAACGAGAGGATCAGATGAGAAAGAAATATCCTCACCTATTTGATCAAGCACAACATCTAATTAAGGTATGAGTTAAATTTTGGGACAAAATTACCTTAACAAGGGGATGATGTAGCAACCCTAAAATTTTTCTTTTCCTTCCGCAGAACTGTAGCAACTTAAGGCAAATTTTCGGGACGAAAATTCATTAACAAGGGGATGATGTGACAACCGGCAATTTTCCAGGTTAACCCCGTTAATAACTTGCGTTATATTTCGATAACGTCCGTTAACATCCGTTACGTTACCTCGGTTTACTAGAATAGTTACACGAACATTGCACATGAGTCTAGACGTCGGTTAACTTACTTGAACGTATATAATATATAATTTTATATAAATTATATTTTATGATTCCACGAGAACGTTTTGTCATTTTTTTTGTGGCAATTACATTTATTATTTTCACGTGGTATATATGTTTATATATACGCCCGTCGTTTTATGATTTTATGTGACGATGTGTCGCGAAATCGTACGGAGCGTTTCTATATTTTTATAGGAATTTAAGATGTGTAGTTATGGATTTATAACTATGATTTTACGTGAATTTGGAAGTTTATATATTAATAAATGTTATACGTTAAATATATTGTTTCATACACTCGTATACTCGTCGCCAAGTTACTCTTCGTTAAACCCCGTTAGAGTTTGTTAACGGTTTGCAACTACGAGGGACCTAGCTTGTAATTTCTAAACTTGATTTATATTTAATAAACCTGGAGGGACTTAAGTGTCATTAACCGAAACCTTACTTCCTTAATTATAAAGGGGGGGGGGGGGACTTATTTTGCCAAATTGGCAAACTTGAAATTAAAGAATCTGGGTAACGGACGAAGTCCGACCGGCCGCTGTAAACCGCCTCGCCCCTTAACTCCGATAACCGATTTCGTCTTAATGACGATCGATCATATTCTTCTGTTACCACTCAAGATAGTTAATCGCTAAAAATTCAACACCCCAAATCATTCACTTGACGATTCCCAGTCGCACCCGAACTCCCATCTCTCTCTGGTTCATCGTTTTTTTTTCAAAAAAAAAAAGAGTCTCCGGCGAACTTAGAAATTCCGGCCAACCGGACACCGTTTAACCACCATTCTCACATCACTACGATCGCCTCCCTCCACCGAGCAACCAAGTAGCAACGGATTTGGAAACGGGGCACCATCGGGAGGTCCGTGTCGAGACTTTCGGTTTCGTTTCGGCGTCAAAAACACATCAAAGCTTACCCTTTATTTGAGGTAATCACTTCTATGCTTTAAATCGCACATTCTTCTCCGTTTTGTTTCTGTTTTCGCGACTTTCCGGTGACCGGAATAAAACTCCGGCCACCGGAGTTATGAGGAAGAAGATGGACTCGCGATGCGTGCTGAATATGTATATTCTGTTTGCGATTTTGAATCAAAAGCAGGGTGTGGTGCAATGGTAAGGGCGTGTGTTTGGGACCAAGGTGGTCGTGAGTTCTAATCCCACTCACTCCATTTTCTTTTTCTGTTATGCTTCTTGAACCAGTTCTGTACTACTGAGTGTACAAAAACATTATTTTCCAGATTGTTTACAAACCAAGCCTCTAGCTCAGTGGTCATAGTGCTATATTCTAAACATTAGGTCACGGGTTCGAATCTTGTGATCCTCTATTTTAGCTGTTTTTATCCCTTTTTAACAAACCCAAACATTTCTTGATCTAAAACCAACCACCATTTGTTCCCTTTGAAATCTCGTCCCGTGAAGGTTCCATAGACCCCGATAAGGTTCTCATAGAACTTTTATCCTATGAAAAACATTATGATTTAAATGGATTAAAATTTAATAGTTTCGTTATTATTATAATTATAAACTAGTTTTAAACCCAAATATATATATATATATATATACACATATATATATATATATATATATATATATATATTGATTTTATTGTCATGTGCTTATAAACATGCGAACGTTTTAAAATTTTCTTTAAACTCTTGAAGGCTTTTACACGGTTTATAAATATATATAGAACATCTTATTTTTCACACTTTTGACTACACCTTGATGTTCATAATTATGAACGTATACGTTTACCCGATTGACTCTACATTTATTATTTGGAATAACGTACGTACACTCATTTCGTAAATCCTTGTGTCCTTGATTTAATGTCATTTTTTTACCACTTTCGGACAAACGATTTTCATCACGTATGAAAATTGTTACCTATGTCGTATTTGGAATTATTTAATTTAACACCGTCGTCTAGGCTATGTTACTCATGTGCGGACACACACTTACGTATGTAAAATCGATAGGTGCTCGGTAGTTACGCAAGACTCGAAGTTTTACTAATTTGTAGCAGCGCACCCTAAGGTGAGTTTCACAACCTTTACGTTACGTCCGATTTTGGACGATAACACACGCAAACACGTTACACCCGGGTTGGGGTGATAACACGATAACGTTTATGTATGATTAAAGTAGAAATCCAACATATATCACATGTTCACGTAAAATGCTTATCTTTGAAAGTCCTTACTTATCGAACCGTTAATAGTATATAGCGAGGGGATATTGGGTAGTACTACTGGGGTCTGACAAACCCCACTCAGCGGGCACGAGATGCACCACCCGACTGGCGGTCGGACTGAGGACAATGTCAGCCTAAACTTACCGTGATCGAGTAGACACGGGGAAGGCAAACACGTAAGGAATTATTCCTACAACTAATTGGTCAGCTTTGGTTGCGAACGTTTTAGTGACATGAACTTAGGCTCGCTACCTACGATATGGATTGTACTGTTAATATACATGCTTACATACGAATAAAAACTGTTGTATTCGTACTGCATAACTATACTACTTATACTTATGTGCTTATGTGAACTCAACAACATTAGTTGACACTCGCTCTTATGCATGTTTTGCAGGACGCTAGGAGAATTGGATTTTTGGGCACGTACGCTGGTTAAACTTTATTTTTGGGAACTTGCTTTTAAAACCTTTATCTTGAACTTTATTTACTTGTCGGGCGCTTGTTTTGCGCATCATTACTTTTATAAGCTTCCGCTAAACTTTAAACTCTGGTTCGATATTTCCCGTTTGGAAATATATTTACATTTTGAACCCTTAACTTATGTTTGATGTAACTAATGACTCGGGTCCTGGTCTGGTTCACACCCCACACGGTAAAACTCCGTTAGTGGAAATTGGGGGTGTGACATTTTTCTTCTTTTTAGCACTCGCTTCATCCCCACACTTCTTCCTTTGCTGGCCCTGCAATGATTTAGTTGACTTGATAATAACTGAAGGTGGGTCGGGTGGGTGATCTTTAATTCTAATATAATGAACGACGGCCTGGTGATGTTTCTCCTGCTGCTCTTCCCTAAGTTGATCCCTAAGTTTCTCTGGATATGGAATATGAGGGATGTAGGGTCGGGGAACATATTTCTCCACTACTGGTTCCTCGGGTCGTGCTGTACTTGCTGGGCTTAGCCTCGGTTGCACCTGCCCATGAACCTCTACCTCAATCTCCTCGTCTATCTCATCATCACTCTCCTCATCAACTGGCTCATCACTGAACGTCGATTCTGGATTTGGAGTGGTGTTGTCATTCAGGTAAAAGATTGCATTCACGTATTGCTTAGGATATGACTGTGTGTGCCCTGGCAATCCTCCTGGTTTTCTCTCAGAAAACGATTTGGAAAGTTGACCCATGGTCATCTCCATATTTTTCATATGAGCTGCTAAATTACTCAACTCTTTGGCCACCACAACTATGTCCTGCTCAGTCCGCAAAATCCTCTGATCATTCTGCTGTGAAGTTTTCTCATTCTGCTTGATAAACTGAGACATCATGTCAGTTAAATTCTTTAAACCTGAATCCTCTATCGGTGTCTGTTTGCCAACCTCTGGGTCATAGAAACCCTGTTGCCTCGGTGGCGGTCTCGGCTGAAAGCAAGGCATGTTCAAGCTTAAATTTTGGTTGTTCTGCCACCCCTGATTGTAGTTATACGTGTTGGGTGGTGGATGCGCCTGGTCGGCCATGTAGTCGACCTGCTCGAGAAAATCGGTGCTACCTCTGATAGGACAACGTGTAATGTCGTGGGGTCCTGAGCACAGCTCGCAATACTTCACCTGCTGCTCCATCACCTGCATTTTGGTTATTTTCTTCGATAATGCCTCGACCTGCATGGACAGGGCTGTAATAGGGTCAACCTGGAGTACTCCTCTCTGTTGGTTCGGCTTACTCTGCGTGCTCGGCCACTGATAATCATTTAAAGCAAGCTCCTCAAGTAAGTCTTGCGCCTCTTCAGGCGTTTTACTACTTAATGTCCCACCAGCTGACGTGTCGATCGTATGTCGTGTGAGTGGATGTAAACCGCTGTAGAAAATATGTATCTGCTGATGTAGCTCAATCCCATGTGATGGACATTTTCTCAACAACTCTCTAAATCGCTCCCACGTCTCGTATAAACTCTCTATGTCGTCCTGAAGGAAGGTATATATTTTGTTTCTGAACATCGCAACCTTCGATGGAGGGAAATACTTTGAGATGAATTTCTGTGTCAAAATAGCCCATGACGTGACAGAACCAGGCGGGAGAGACTAAAGCCACGCCTTCGCTGCGCCGCGAAGGGAAAATGAGAATAATCGCAACTGGATTGCCTCTGCGGGGACCCCCTTAAGTTTGAAAGTGTCACAAATTTCAAGGAAGTTCGCGATGTGGGTCATCGGGTCATCATTAGGTAACCCGTCAAACTGAACATAGTTCATAATAATAGTGATGACCTGAGGTTGAATCTGGAAGTTCTGAACGTCCACCGGCGGACGAATAACACTTGGCAACGTCGCGTCGATGTTAGGACGAACGTAATCTGCAAGCGTGCGCCTCTGATCTGCAGGTGCCGCCATCAACACTGGTAATGCGTCCTCCAAGTACCGAAGATGATGGAAAACTCTTTCTGGCTCAAATAACGGTGAGAATCGGCTCTGGTGGCGATGTATGCGCATAAATAGACAAAAATGCGATAGAAACGATGAAACAGAAAAAGAAAAGAAACTAACCTAAAAGTCTAACTAACACGAAAATGAAACACAGAAACAGAAAAACAAACTAACAACTAAAATGCACAAAGAAAACAGGTAAACAGATAAAGCAAACAAGTGGTTAAACAACTAGCTCGGATATTTCTCAGAATTTGACGCGTCCCCGGCAACGGCGCCAAAAACTTAATGCTTAAGTTTTGTATATATAAAAATGTGGTCAAGTTTTAAATGGTAAATACCAAGTGACCAAACTACACACCAGGGCAGTGCACCCGTCGTATGCCGTATAGTATTGGTAAGAACCAGATATCAATCCGTTGACGCTAACAGTCTCCCAATACTGAATCGTTGCTAATATTTAACCGGTGAAATTGGATTTGAATTAATACTAAAAACTAAGCACATAAACTAAAACATACAAAAACAGCCAGAAAAACGGAAAGCACGATGAAAAATCAAAAGAAGGAATGCATCACCTAGACTCGACTCCTCTAGACTCGCTCAGACCCTCGGATGACTAATACCATGAACACTATCGTCTAATGTGGAAAACCGGACCACCTAGGACTATAGACACATCCCGAATAATCCGGAAATCCTAAATGAAGCACGGATAGCAAAACTGCGAAAATTGCCTGCCGGATAAGCTACTTCGGTCAAAGTCAACTAATCCTACATGAAATAGGAAACTACACGAGAGGTCTCTCTATATAGTACCTATACCATGCAATGATGATGATTCCAAATGCTTATGACCTAGAAACCGCTAAACATGAATAAATAGCATCGAAACTTATGTTCACAAGCAATCCATCCTATTAAACGAAGTAAAACAAGCTTCAAGCTTATGAAATGATTCGGTCAAACCTATCTCATAAGGATATTAACTAAATCAGCCCCTAATTATCAATAAATCATCAAGAAGGAGGTCTCCTAGCAAGCATCAACCGTTGACTAATAAAAGTCAAACGGGTCAACAATGGATAAAGCAATTAACTTGGGTAGTTCTACCAAGCATGACAATTAACCACATGATTTAATGATAATCAAAACCAAATCAGCAAATAATAATCATCATAAGCAATTCAAAATCATCATCCAAACAATTTTCACATACTCATAGTAAAAAAAACCCAAACGGGTCAAACGGGTCAAACGGGTCCAAATTTGTCTAATCTAAGTGATACAAGAATGAATAAGCCAAGATACATGTTTAAAAACAATAAAAATCGAATCTTGGGACTGGCCATGATGAAGAACTAGATGAAAAAGCTAAACGATGAAGAACCGAATTAAAGATCCGACCCGCGATAGCTAAAATCTTCAAATTTCTTCTCAAAAAGCCTTGATCTTGACCCCAAAATCCTTCAAAGATGTTTCAAGAAACGTTATGGGGTTTTTTAGGGTTTCTGGAGGCTTAATGATGCAAAAAACGGCTGCTGAATTGTTTAAATATGCAGAAAAACGGGCTGTAAACAGATCAGGTCGCTGGGCCTGATTGGCCCTTGTCCGCGAAGAAGATAAAATCCTTTCAAATAGAAACAAAAGCAGTAAATTGGCGCTGCCCTGGTGGTTTGTATCCTTCCCTGTGAATTAGGAGGTCACAGGTTCGAAACCTGTGGCCTCTGATTATTTTTTCACTGGCTGGAAGGGACTGGGCTGCTTCTGATTTGGTTGTTGGGCTGCCGAAGACTTGGGCTACTCCTGATTCTTATTGGTTTATTTATTATTTTTTTCTTTTCTTTTTCTTTTTTTCTTCATAATTTTCACATCCAGGCTCCGATTCAACTCTCGTAAATTGCGTTTTTCTTCTAAATTCACCACGAACCATCCAACCACCTAAAATTCACATTTTCAAAAATAATAAAAACCACATTTTTATAATTTCTCAATTAAAATTCATTAAAATGTGGAAATTATATAAACTCATCAATTAATCATCAAAAACCTAACTTTTCACAAATAAATCAATTAAGCATAAAATTTGGTATTTTCATATTTAAAAATCATTTAAGTATGAGAATTTATTTATTTAATTTATATACAAGATGCTACGCATCAAATATGCATAAGTTTTGTATATATAAAATTGTGGTCAATTTTTAAATGGTAAATACCAAGTGACCAAACTACACACCAAGGCAGTGCACCCGTCGTATGCAGTATAGTATTAGTAAGAACCGGATATCAATCCGTTGACGCTCAACAGTCTCCCGATACTGAATCGTTGCTAATATTTAACCGGTGAAATTGGATTTGAATTAATACTAAAAACTAAGCAGATAAACTAAAACATACAAAAACAGCCAGAAAAACGGAAAGCACGATGAAAATCAGAAGAAGGAATGCATCACCTAGACTCAACTCCTCTAGACTCGCTCAGACCCTCGGATGACTAATAGCATGAACACTATCGTCTAATGTGGAATACCGGGCCACCTAGGACTATAGACACATCCCGAATAATCCGGAAATCCTAAATGAAGCACGGATAGCAAAACTGCGAAAATTGCCTGCCAGATAAGCTACTTCGGTCAAAGTCAACTAATCCTACATGAAATAGGAAACTACACGAGAGGTCTCTCTATATAGTACCTATACCATGCAATGATGATGATTCCAAACGCTTATGACCTAGAAACCGCTAAACATGAATAAATAGCATCGAAACTTATGTTCACAAGCAATCCATCTTATTAAACGAAGTAAAACAAGCTTCAAGCTTATGAAATGATTCGGTCAAACCTATCTCATAAGGATATTAACTAAATCAGCCCCTAATTATCAATAAATCATCAAGAAGGAGGTCTCCTAGCAAGCATCAACCGTTGACTAATAAAAGTCAAACGGGTCAACAATGGATAAAGCAATTAACTTAGGTAGTTCTACCAAGCATGACAATTAACCACATGATTTAATGATAATCAAAACCAAATCAGCAAATAATAATCATCATAAGCAATTCAAAATCATCATCCAAGCAATTTTCACATATTCATAGTAAAAAAAACACCCAAACGGGTCAAACGGGTCCAAATTTGTCTAATCCAAGTGATACAAGAATGAATAAGCCAAGATACATGTTTAAAAACAATAAAAATCGAATCTTGGGACTGACCATGATGAAGAACTAGATGAATAAGCTAAACGATGAAGAACCGAATTAAAGATCCGACCCGCGATAGCTAAAATCTTCAAATTTCTTCTCAAAAAGCCTTGATCTTGACCCCAAAATCCTTCAAAGATGTTTCAAGAAATGTTATGGGGTTTTTTAGGGTTTATGGAGGTTTAATGATGCAAAAAACAGATGCTGAATTGTTTAAATATGCAGAAAAACGGGCTGTAAACAGATCAGGTCGCTGGGCCTGATTGGGCCTTGTCCGCGAAGAAGATAAAATCCTTCCAAACAGAAACAAAAGCAGTAAACTGGCGCTGCCCTGGTGGTTTGTATCCTTCCCATTGAATTAGGAGGTCACAGGTTCGAAACCTGTGGCCTCTGATTATTTTTTCACTGGATGCACTTGACTGTTGGGCCACAGGCTGGAAGGGACTGGGCTGCTTCTGATTTGGTTGTTGGGCTGCCGAAGACTTGGGCTGCCCCTGATTCTTATTGGTTTATTTATTATTTTTTTCTTTTCTTTTTCTTTTTTTCTTCATAATTTTCACATCCAGGCTCCGATTCAACTCTCGTAAATTGCGTTTTTCTTCTAAATTCACCACGAACCATCCAACCACCTAAAATTCACATTTTCAAAAATAATAAAAACCACATTTTTATAATTTCTCAATTAAAGTTCATTAAAATGTGGAAATTATATAAACTCATCAATTAATCATCAAAAACCTAACTTTTCACAAATAAATCAATTAAGCATAAAATTTGGTATTTTAATATTTAAAAATCATTTAAGTATGAGAATTTATTTATTTAATTTACATACAAGATGCTATGCATCATTACTAAAAACTCATAGTGACCATAGCGTGTCCGAAAAGCTGTCTTCGGAATATCCTCATCTCTAACCTTAAGCTGATGATAACATGATCGTAGATCGATTTTAGAGAACCAACTCGCTCCTTGCAGCTGATCGAATAAATCGTCTATCCTAGGCAACGGGTACTTGTTCTTTATTGTCAGCTTATTTAAGTCTCTATAGTCAATACACATTCTCAAGCTTCCGTCCTTCTTCTTCACGAAAAGCACTGGAGCACCCCATGGCGAGATACTCGGCCGTATGAAGCCTTTGTCAGGTAACTCTTGTAGTTGTGACATTAATTCTTTCATCTCCGAAGGAGCTAATCGATAAGGTGTCTTTGCTACGGGCTTCGCCCCCGGCACCAAGTCAATCCTGAATGTTATCTTTCTATCAGGAGGAATGCCTGGCAGGTCTTTCGGAAATACATCCGGGAACTGGCACACCACCGGCACGTCCTTTAGTTCCTTCGGCTTCATTCTCGAGTCAATAGCATAAGCTAAGTACGACTTACATCCTTGACTCATAAACTTCTGTGCCTTAATCATGGAAATAATTTTTACTGCAGAGCGGTCACGATCCCCGTAAACGGATATGACTTCTCCAGTTGGCACACGAAGTTGCACCTTCTTCTGATTACAAATAATCTGAGCGTCATTTTCTGCGAGCCAATCCATTCCTAGTACAATATCGAAACCACCTAAAGTCATAGGAAATAACCTTACAGGTAGTTTGATTCCTTCTAACTCTATCAGGCAATTTTCCATTACCTCAGTAATCATAACGTGTTTTCCTAAGGCAGTCTCAACCTCAAAAGGTATCCTAGTCCTAACAGTTGGTCTATCAAGTAACACACAAAAACTATGTGATACAAAGCTCCTACTAGCACCATAGTCAAATAACACAGAAGCAGGTACATCATTAACGAGAAACATACCTGATACGACATCTGGCGTTGACTTGGCCTCAGCAGCAGTCACGGTATATGCTCTACCGCTGGCCTTTGGAGCTTCAATTGTCCTTAAGGGTTTCGGGTTTTGCACCAACTTAGGACAATCAGGTCTAATGTGCCATATTTCTTCACATTCATAGCACTTCTTCTGACTTGGGCAACGGTTGGCAAAGTGACCTTCCTGTCCACAGGAATAACACTTATTTTCTCCCAGCCTACACTCTTCCGAATGATTCTTACCACACTTAGGACAGTTAGATCGCCTTCCTTTAGAATTATACTTAGGTTTCTTACGGTGATATCTGCCACCCTTCTTCGAACTTCCTTCCACTTCTAACCACTTCCTCTTTGATTCGCCTGGTATGCCTTCATCACCATATTCTTCTTCATAAAGTGTGGCGCTAAGGTCAATCGCCTCTTGGTACGTCTTAGGAGCATGAGACTTCACTATCTTTCTCACTGCTGCAGGAAGAGCCTGCACGTACCTTTTCACCTTTTCCTCCTCAGGTGTTACTGTAGGTCCGAGATCAAACCAACAACACGATATATGATCGTATATGAGTGCGGAATCCTCAAATACGATTGATTCAAGAAACAAGTAGATGAAATAGATTCAATCTAAGACAAAGATTGAATCTTGAATGAGAAACACCACTTGGAAGCTGATCGTAAACAAGAAGTCTCAAGAAGAAATCGTAAACCAATATTTTGTATTGAAAAGCTTACTTCAATCATAAACAAGTGAGGTTTATATACTACCTCATTACAAAAATCGTAAACCTAATAGCCCACATGGCCCAATCATAAACATTATAAAAGCCCACTAACTAAGCCCAAAAGCCCATTAACTACTAAGCACATAACTAATGTTCATGCCTCTAATATATATAGCCCAACAATCTTCCCCTAGGCATGAACCATTAGACCTTCTTACGGCAGCAGCAGATCGAATATGAATGTGCTTTGAACATTGTTCGACCACCATCTGTTCGCCACAATCCGGTTTGCTGTTCCATGGAAGATTCCCACCCTCACAGCGTTTTCCAAGTCATTTTCATCTCCAAGAATAGGCTGTGAGGCGAGCAGCTTGATATCCTTTTCTCCAAACCTTAGCAAATCCACTGGATCGTAAAAGCGAAACTGCCTCAGGGCCTTGCAGAGAACCACCACCTCGTGTGTCGTTGGATCATAACACCAGCAGTCAAAGTTTTTGACCAAGGTACCATCTTCAATCTCGTCCAACATATTGATAACTCTTGTACGTTTAGTGGGTGGTCTCCTTGCTTCACCAATAGGTTCTCCAGTCACTGGGTCAGTCCCTGTCTCTCTCCATCTGACCTCTTTCAACTGAAAATCTGCAAAGTTGTTTTCTAGATGGCTCAGCAGGTTGTTTCTGATGAGGTCTCCGTCAGGGCTGTTCTACCTGTTTATGTAAGGAGCTCGAAGCAGATTTCTGATCTCAGGTTCAGTCCAAGAGTGGAATTGTGCGCGAGTTCTATAATACTCAACTGGACTATAGCCATCACGGATCACAGCAAATAATTTCTTCTCAGCGTCGTAATGCCAGCACAAGATGGGTTCACAACTCCCCTTTTTGTCTAAAGAGCTACTTCCAAGATCAAGAGCATACTGAGTGGGGGCTGGTCCTTGAAAGAATTCTCGGAACCAGTTGTCGTGACCTTCTGGAGCTTTGGAGATCACTCTACCTCCTCTGGCATATTCAGATATCTCAATATTTTCATCTCCATCGTCTTCAAACAACGCTTCAGCACCTTGCAGACCCTGTGACGAACCTTGACCTGGGGCACCTGAGGAGTTGGAACCCACAACATCTTTCAACTCATTATACTTCTTCCTCAGGTCCACCAGCATGCTGTACAGATATTTCATTCTGTCTTTGTCCGCCACCTCCTTCTCTCTCATATATTTGTTCTCAGCTTGAGGAGCCTTGATCTCATTTTCTCTAATTCTGTTTTGAGAGATCAGGAAATTGATCTGAGGATCAGCACTTATCCTCATATTTACAGGAAGCTCCGCTTCTTGAAATGGCCTGAAGCTAGGAGCAGCTGTTGGCTAAGTTACCGCAGGAGCTGCACTTACTCTCACTGGGCTTGGAGCAAAAAAAGTATGATCAACCTCCAGAAATTGAGTTCCTTCCCGAACTAGACTACGCTCGGTTAGAACTGGAGTTTCAGATTGCACAGGAGTAGGTTGATCTTGCCTACTTCAGCAGTTGCTTCTTCTTGAGTACTGGGATTCTCTAGAACTGGGTCCAGCAGATTGTATTAACAAGATGCTTGAGCTGGTCTTAGAAAGCTTGAATCTGATGCTCATTGGGTCTGACCTCTTTCTTGGCGAAGGTTCGCGAGCAGGGACGGGTTCTTCTTCAAGAACATCATCTACAGTTAAATTCAGCTCTGGAGGTGTAGTGTCACTGCCAGATGAGCCAATCATATCATCCCTCGACCTTTTATGGGTTAGAGGCTCCAATTCTCCATAAATATCATCTTCTGTGATGTCCTGACCAGCAAGAATGTCATCCATTACATTTTCTTCATCGGAGGGTATAACATCCTCATCTTGTACATTAACAGCCGGAGTTGCCGTTAAGTCTTGGTCATCTGTAACGGATGCATTGACATTGGGCACTGCAGTTTCAGCTTCATCTTCATCAAATTCTTGTTCCCTTGCCACCTCTGGGAACGCACCTCTCTTAACCCATTCAAGTCTTCCTTGAAAGCTGTTTTTGCCCTTTCTATCTTGGGTTTGAAGACCAAAAACCCCACAATCCATTACTTTGATGTCCAACTTCTCGATCCTTTCTTCAATCATCGGGTATTTCTTCATCACCACCATTTGAACAAATCTTGGAGTCATCAAAAATTGTTCTCTGGCACTCAAATCAGCATTGCCCACCCAGTCCATCAGCATCATCTTTGAGAAGTTGAAATCCCAATCTAAAGCCAAAGAGACGAAAGCAGTTCCATGTAGTTGATTCAGCTGATCAAAACTGGTTCTCTTGCCTAGAAAAGACTTCTGCATATAATGTGCTAGGCACCTCCAGTAGTGCGGCAGAAGCTTCTTAAAGATTGGTGGAAACTTCCCTTCGTATCCCATTGATTGTGGACCAGCAAGAACAGACTCCTTTGGATACTTGATTGGATCAGTGGCTTTATCAGTGATGTTCAGCCCCTTTCTGATATCATCTTCCTCAATCACAACCTGTCTGTTCTGAACAGTTGCAGTAATAATTGTCTTGTCAGCATTTGCTCTTGCAGAACCCCAGAACTCCCTGACCAGCATCTCATCAATAAGAACATTTGTCCTCAGGGCATGGTTGATTTTACAAGTATTCATCCCAGCCACCAGAGAATAGAATAACTCCATATGTTTTTCTGGTGGGTCTTCCAGATACGCTGGGATGCAGTGATCCTGTTCAAACTTTATCACTTCATCTAGCATTTCTTCAGCCATCTGAGAAAGACAAGGCA
Source organism: Deinandra increscens subsp. villosa (assembly GCA_039602395.1). Classification (NCBI taxonomy): domain Eukaryota; kingdom Viridiplantae; phylum Streptophyta; class Magnoliopsida; order Asterales; family Asteraceae; genus Deinandra; species Deinandra increscens. The sequence continues at coordinate 573 of JBCNJP010006699.1, read as the reverse complement.
TATGCATCAGCTTTGAACATTAACGAGCAATTATGATTATTAACCCTTAACGTTGTTAAATTGAAGATAAAATTTTACTTTTGAAAGACACACAATTTCAATTTGAACTTTTAGGGAAAAAAATTGAATTAACCACACGCTCACAAACACCGTTAAATTTTATCTCAAAAAAAAAAAAAAAACGATCAACTTTAATGAGATTTCAAAAATATTAAGCGTTAAAGATTTTAATTCTCATTTATTAGAGTTCACGATCCACAAAGAGGGTTCACGATCCTTTAATCGGGTTTACGATCCAGCAGATGGGTTCACGATTATTCTAAGAATTGCCCAATCGTAATCTCCGTTATCCAATCGTAAACACTGTAAAACCGTCAAGGCCCAGTCGTAATCGACGTTTGTCGTATACGGGATCGTAAACGATCATTGAAATCAAATGAATCGTAAACACGGATCGTAAACGATCCAAACTTCATCTTCTCCGTCGAGAATGTCGTAAACACCGTTTCAGCCATTTTTACACCTGCAAGATTTCTCGTAAACTCGATTAAACACAGAAATACTCAAGATAAT
>JBCNJP010006698.1:0-25791 GCA_039602395.1 Deinandra increscens subsp. villosa | reverse complement strand
TCACATCCAACTAGCTAAGGTTCTCCGAAATAGACACAAAAGAGAGAGAGAGAGGGAATTCGTGACTTGCGAGAGAACATAGTATGATTTCGGTGGCCTAACCGAAACCTGTGTGCTAGACAGAAATCTAGTTGTAATAGTAATCCACGATTTAATAATCTAATCGTAAGTGTTTATTAAGTTTGTTGATTCATCGTTTATTATTTCTTGTCATTTATTAACTTTGTTGATTCATCGTTTATTATTGCTTCTCATACTTGATACAATCATGCACTTGGATTCCGCACTCATGATTGATCATTGATATCGTGTTTCGACTATAATTGAAAAATGATGAGGCTTGTGTATTAAATTGGATTGGGCTTCGGTTATGCATGTTTAGTGATTGGGTGTTAGTTAATTATGTGTTTGTTCTTGTAAAATACGGATTGGACTAGAGGGAGAAAGGGCTTTGGCCCATGTAATAAATGTTTGAGTTTGTATTTAAACAAACTGACATCATACTAGCTAAGGTTCGGCGAAGTAGACACAAGAGAGAGAGAGGGAATTCGTGAATTGAGAGAGACCAGAGAATGATTTCGGGGGCCTAACCGAAACATTTGTGCTAGACATAAATCAAGTTATAATAGTAATCCACAATTTAATCATCTAATCGTAAGTGTTTATTAAGTTTGTTGATTCATCGTCTATTATTGCTTCTCATTTATTAACTTTGTTGATTCATCGTTTATTATTGTTTCTCATACTTGATGATCATGCACTTGGATTCCGCACTCATGATTGATCATTGATATCGTGTTTCGACTAAATAGAAAAATGATGAGGCTTGTGTATTAAATTGGGTAGGGCTTCGGTTATCCATGTTTAATGATTGGGTGTTAGTTAATTATGTGTTTGTTCTTGTAAAATACGGTTTGGATAGAGGGAGAAAGGGCTTTGGCCCATGTAATAAATGTGTGAGTTTTTATTTAAACAAACTGACATCATACTAGCTAAGGTTCGCCGAAGTAGACACAAGAGAGAGGGAGGGAATTCGTGACTTGAGAGAGACCAGAGTATGATTTCGGTGGCCTAACCAAAACATGTGTGCTAGACAGAAATCGTGTTGTAATAGTAATCCACGATTTAATCATCTAATCGTAGGTGTTTATTAAGTTTGTTGATTTATCGTTTATTATTGATTCTCATTTATTAACTTTGTTGATTCATCGTTTATTATTGCTTCTCATACTTGATACAATCATGCACTTGGATTCCGCACTCATGATTGATCATTGATATCGTGTTTTGACTATAATAGAAAAATGATGAGGCTTGTGTATTAAATTGGATTGGGCTTCGGTTATCCATGTTTAATGATTTGGTGTTAGTTAATTATGTGTTTGGTCTTGTAAAATACTGTCACACCCCCAATTAACCACTAACGGAATTTATACAGCAGAGCGAGTATCCCAGGTTGGCACGTAAAAATGTTGTTTTGGGAATTTTGTTTGTTCGTTTGTAACTAAGGTTTCAAGTTGCAGTTTCCAAATCGTTTTTCAAAAGTGATTCCAGTTCTCTGCAACTTATGGCTCTGATACCAATCTGTCACACCCCCTATTAACCACTAACGGAATTTAAACCGTTAAGGGGTGCGAGCAAACCAGGACCACAACCATTAGTTACAAATACTAAACGAATCAGAGTAAAGTCCAAACATTCATAATAAAACAGTTTAAAAGTTCGCAGCGGAAATAAAACATGAGTATCTTAGCACTAACCACGTGCTTTAATTACAAAACATAAATTGTTATTCAATTCCCAAATTTAAGTTCAATTAAAATAAGCAACTTCAGTGCCATGCCAACCTCCAGATGATACTCCTCAGCGATCTGCAAAAGTGAAAACCACGCAAGTGTCAACCTAACGGTTGGTGAGTTCACAGTGGGCATGTCATGCAGCGGCCCGGTCTCATAGCGTATGTATCAACGTATAAATAAGTAATAGTTTTGCAAAACAATTTCCAAGTGTTGAATTATCGAATATGCACTAGTTAAGTAAAAGTTAAAGCGGTCAACCGATATCGCGGGTAGCTAATCCGGTTTCCATGCACTAAGGAAGTTCGTACCAAAGCTGACGTAACAGAGTTCGGCGTTTGCCGATGGTTTGTGCCTCCAGTTGTGTTCCTCGTGGGACCCACAACTAAAATAGGCTGATATTGTACTCCGTTCGGCCTCCAACCGGTTGGCTACACATTTGTGCACCGCGGAGCAGGGTTGTCAACCCTCAGTAGATCTACCCAACATCCCCTCGCTTCACAAATTAATGGTACTAAATTGTTGAGGACTTTTAAGTTTCAAGGCATCCTTAGAAATCATGTGATATCATTTGGTTTAGACTTTAACCTACACTAGTCATATTAAAAACGTTTATCCTGGATTTCATTTGAAATCCTAAAAAGAGTTTAAGTGTCAAAATGGTTGTTCCGGATTTCCTTTGAAATCCCAAGTGTTATCGAATAGTTGGATTGCGGATTTCATTTGAAATCCCAAGGATGGACAGTTGCGAGTGCTTCCCATAAAACACTCCAACTTCCATAACAGATATCCCATTTGGCGATACCTCAAAATGTCAGCGTTGTTTTCCGTTTAGTATATTCGTTGTGACCCAAACGGGCTCACAATTAAAGGGTTTGTGAAACTCACCTTAGGTTGCTCGGCTACACTTGCTAATTAATCCAAGTATTGCTTAACGAAGACCTATGAACACGTTTAGGTCTTAAGTATTAGTTTTGTGTCTAATCTTTAACTTAACGTCACTATGGCCCATAACATAGCACGTTGGAACTATGACACGACATATCGACACACGACACCGATGGTTGATCATAAACAAGGGTTCACATAACACAGGAATCAAAGCATGTTTCAATATTGTATAATCATGTAAGTCATGGCATAGCATTCAAGTAAGTTGCACAAGTTTGGGTTTGGTCAGATCATAGTTTCGCTAGACAGTGTCGCTACACAGTTTCGCTATGTGCACGGGCAGCATTTTCGCTAGGGAATACCCGATGACACAGTTTCGCTAAGCTAGTTTCGCCCGAAACTGCTGAGGCAGTTTCGCTAGCCTAGTTTCGCTTGAAACTGGTTTGAACTTTCGTTCAGGCTGGTTCGCTCGGTAGTTTCGTTCGAGCAGGTCTACTTGGTTTACACGGCGATACTACAGTTTCGCTCCATAGTGTCGCTGGATGAAGATATACATAATTTCGCTAAGTAATTTCGCCCAGAGAACTTCACAGTTTCGCTAGTCGCGAAAAACACACAAATCAGTCCAAAAATCAATCTAACAGCCTCCATACTTCATGTAATTCAATATCTAGCATGCATAACCATTTACCAACATCATAGAAGCAGTTTTAACACCTTAAACATGGATTTTTATCATCAAATCACCAAAAATGCATTTTAAACCTAAAATAACCTAATCTAGCATAAATCTTCATTATGGTTTGATTTCACACGTAAAGTTACTGACTTTATGATAGATCTAGCATCCCTAAGCATCATATCAGAAGGTCAAGTGATTCTATGAAGATCTAAGCATGCTTTTTAAGAAAACACATAGAATAAGGCATAGAAATGGTTTTTGGGACTCACGGTTCGATCTCCAAGCTCAATGGATGATGGTTCGGGGCTAAGATCTTGATGGCTCGGTGTGATTCTCGGCTGACCAGATTTCCAGGAGAAAAGATGGAGAGTGTGTGTGTTTTGTGTAAAAGAGGCGAATGGGAGAAACTAGGGTTTATTAAGATATTATATATCAGGGCCTAGTTTCGCTGGCAGTTTCGCTGGCCAGGCGAAACTGGCTCTGATCTCATGTAATCCGAACAGTTTGGCTAGCTACCGGGCGAATCTGTAGTTTCGCTCGGTAGTTTCGCCGGCAACCCAAAACATACAATTTGTCACATAATCAAGAATTTACAATTTGTCATGCTATTAATAATATTAAATCATGCGTTCAAATCACATTGCACGTAATGACAATAAATAAATGAACACATAACACATATGGACGGGTTCGGTGATCAACCAAAGGACGTGGACGTATTCGGCCTAGTTAAGCATTAGTTACTAAGTTAACACTTATAACGTAACTAACGGAGATTGTCTAACGGAAGTTAACCTTGGAATTCATGGATGTCACATCATCCCCTTGTAAATGGAATTTTCGTCCCGAAAATTATTCTTGTGTTGTAGCGTTCGCAGCATCGGCTGTCGTCGATGCTGCTGGGGAAAGAAAGCAAAAGTTTTAGGGTCGCCACATCCTCCTCCTGTTAAAGGAATTTTGGTCCCCAAAATTAAATCATACCTTGAGTTTCCGTGGACGTTTGCCCGAACAAGTGAGGATACTTTTTCTTCATCTGATCCTCTCGTTCCCATGTATACTCAGGTCCACGCTTTGAGTTCCATCGAACCTTGACGATCGGAATCTTGCTACGTTTGAGGGTTTTCTCCTCGCGTCCCATGATTTCTACCGGTTGCTCAATAAATCTCAGATGTTCATCAATTTCCAATTCCTCCAAAGGAATTATTTCAGTGTCTTCAGCCAGACATTTCTTTAGGTTAGAGACGTGAAACACGTTGTGAACTCCATCGAGTTCGGCAGGGAGTCGTAATCGATAGGCCACCGGGCCTACTTCCCCAATGATTTCGAATGGTCCGATATAGCGAGGATTCAACTTTCCATGCTTTCCGAAGCGTATCACTCCTTTCCAGGGGGATACCTTCAATAGTACCTCTGTCTCCCACTTCGAACTTCAAAGGTTTACGGCGTTTGTCGGCATAGCTCTTTTGTCTGTCACGTGCTGCAGTTACCCGCTTTCTGATTTGAATGATCCGTTCAGTTGTATCATGAATGATTTCCGGTCCGGTGAGTCCCTTCTCACCCGTTTCAGCCCAACACACGGGCGATCTGCATTTTCTGCCACAAAGAGCTTCAAAAGGTGCTGCACCGATGCTTGAATGGTAACTGTTGTTGTAGGAGAACTCCACCAATGGAAGGTGAGCCTCCCAGTCTTTACCGAAGTCGAGAACGCAAGCTCGGAGCATGTCTTCTAAAGTCTGAATAGTTCGTTCCGTCTGACCGTCGGTCTGCGGGTGATAAGCTGTACTCATATCCAGTCTGCTTCCCAGTGCTTCTTGCATAGATTGCCACAGTCGGGAAGTAAATCGAGGATCTCGATCGGAGATAATGGTCTTAGGCACACCATGTCGTGCCACAATTCGGTTAATATACAGCTTTGTTAACTTATCCATGTTATCATTTTCCCTCATTGGAATAAAGTGTGCGGATTTGGTTAGTCGATCAATGATAACCCAAATCGCATCCGGTCGATTCGATCGATGAGGTAATCCTGTTACGAAATCCATGGAGATATCCTCCCATTTCCATTCTGGGATTTTTGGTTGCTGCATAGCCAGAAGGCTTGGTACTCGATCTTAACTCTTGAGCACGTTAAACACTTAGCCACATATCGTGCAATGTCGGCTTTCATATTCGGCCACCAATACAAGTTCTTCAAATCTTGGTACATTTTGTCCGATCCAGGGTGCACCGAATACCTTGATTTGTGAGCCTCGTCCATCACGAGCTCACGGAGATTTCCGAGTAAAGGAATCCAAATCCTGTCATTGTAATATCTGAGTCCGTCGGACTTCACCTCAGATTTGCCATCTACACCACGCAGTGCCTCAGCTGCGAAGTTTTCCTCTTTTAAAGCTTCTTGTTGGGCATCGCGGATCCGATCCGGCAATCCCGTGTGAATGGTAAGCTGCAGTCCTCGTACTCGTCTAGGCTTTTCGTATTCTTTTCGACTTAAGGCGTCAGCCACAACATTGACTTTTCCCGGGTGATACTTAATTGCTAAGTCATAATCATTTAGTAGCTCGACCCACCGTCGCTGTCGCATGTTGAGGTCCTTTTGTTCAAAGATGTGCTGCAAGCTTTTGTGGTCGGTAAATATCGTGCACTTTGTTCCGTAGAGGTAATGTCTCCAAATCTTGAGTGCAAAAACAACGGCTCCCAATTCCAGATCATGTGTTGTGTAATTCTTTTCAGTATCCTTCAGTTGCCTGGACCCGTAGGCAATCACTTTGTCTCGTTGCATCAACACGCAACCGAGTCCTTGAATGGATGCATCGCAATAGACCACGAAGTCGTCAACCCCTTCGGGTAACGAGAGAATCGGAGCTGAACATAACATGTCCTTAAGAGTTTGAAACGCGTGTTCTTCTTTTTCACCCCATCTATATTGCACTCCTTTATGCGTTAAGGCTGTTAAGGGTTGAGCCAATTGTGAGAAACCCTTAATGAATCTTCGGTAATATCCTGCAAGTCCCAAAAATTATCAGATTTCGGTCGGCGCTCTTGGAGTAGACCAATTCTTGATAGCTTCCACTTTAGAAGGGTCGACATGAATTCCATCCTCATTAACGATGTGCCCAAGAAACTGGACTTCGCGAGTCCAAAAATCGCACTTCGAAAACTTGGCATAAAGCTGTTCCTTGCGAAGTAATTCCAAAATAAGTCGTAGGTGACCCTCGTGTTCTTCCTTTGTCTTGGAGTAGATTAAGATATTATCGATGAAAACTATCACAAACTGATCGAGGTACGGCTTGCACACTCGATTCATCAGATCCATAAATACGGCAGGCGCATTAGTTAGTCCAAACAGCATAACCAGGAATTCATAGTGACCATACCGAGTTCTAAAAGCAGTCTTGGGGACATCTTCATCACGAACACGAAGTTGGTGATATCCAGACCGTAGATCAATCTTTGAAAAGTAGCTCGAACCTTGCAGTTGGTCGAAGAGATCGTCGATTCGAGGTAGTGGATACCGATTCTTGATCGTAACCTTGTTAAGCTCTCGATAGTCGATACACATTCGGAACGTTCCATCTTTCTTCTTAACAAACAATACCGGTGCTCCCCATGGAGACGAACTTGGACGAATAAACCCTTTGTCGAGTAACTCTTGAAGTTGTGTGGAGAGTTCGTTGAGTTCGCTTACCGCCAAACGGTAAGGTGCGCGTGCAATCGGAGCGGCTCCTGGAGCTAAGTCGATTCCAAACTCTACTTGTCGAAATGGAGGCAAACCAGGCAAATCTTCAGGAAATACATCTTGGAAGTCGCGGACTATCGGGTAGTCGTCAATTCTACGCTCGGGAAGTGTCGTGTCAGTGACGTTTGCAAGAATCGCGAAGTGACCTTTACGAAGGCACTTTTGAGCTTTGAGAAACGAAATAATACCGGTGACTGTTCCACCTTTTTCACCCTGAACCGTTAATACTTCACCTCCTTCGAGTGGAATACGAACCACTTTTTCTTGACATAAGATTTCAGCTCGGTTTTCGGATAACCAATCCATTCCTACTATAACATCAAAACTACCAATCGGGAAAGGCATAAGATCGATTCCTAGCGTATGGCCGGCTAGTTCTATCTTACAGTCCTTAACTATCTGAGTTGTATCATGAAGTTTACCATTCGCTAACTCTACCACATACTTAGCATCTAAGTCAATCGGTTTAGCATTTATTAATCTAGCAAACTTAGTGGAAATAAAGCTTCTTTCAGCACCAGAATCAAACAATACGGTAGCAAAGAAACCATTAAGGATGAATTTACCGTTAATTACGTTGGCGTCGTTGCGAGCTTCTCCTTGACCCATGACGAAGGCACGACCTCTACCATTCCCACCATTACCGTTTCCACCATTACCATTTCCACCATTACCATTCCGTTGCCCGGGTTCCCACCATTGCCATTGTTGCCATTCCCTTGCCTGCGTAATTGCGGGCAATCTTTCCTCATGTGGCCTTGGGCACCACATTCATAACAGCCACGGGCTCCACCATTGTTGTTGTTTTGATTGTTTCCTTGCCCGTTGCAGTTGTTTCCGTTTCCCCTATTGTTATTTCCCCCCTGGTTCTGACCGTTGTTGTTTAACCTTTGTAAGTTGGTCCAGCAGTTGTTGGCCTCATGCCCCATCTTCCCACATCTTCCACATTCCAAACCTTTGTTGCACATACCATTGTGGTGTTTTCCGCACTTGTTACAGAACGGAGCTTTACCCTTGTAGTTTCCATTTCCGCCTTGACGGTTGTTACTTCCACTGTTGCTGCCATTGTTGAAATTGGACCTGGTGTTGTCTGGGCGCTTGTTCTGATATTGGGAGTTAGAAGACCTCCCAGATTGATTTCCAACGGTCTGATTGTTCACAGATGTTGCCGGAGCTTCTTCTTCAACCTTACGCTTGCCACTTAAGGCAGTCTTTGTAGTAGCTTTTGCGGGTAGGGTACCCCTCTCGATTTCCTGATCGGTTATGTGACACCCGAGAATTCCAAGGTTAACTTCCGTTAGACAACTTCCGTTAGTTACGTTAGTAACTAATACTTAACTAGGCCGAATACGTCCACGTCCTTTGGTTGATCACCAAACCCGCCCATATATGTTATGTGTTCAATTATTTATGGTCATTATGTGCAAACGTGATTTAAATGCATAATTATTAATAAAAAGCATGACTATTTAATTAATTGATAAATTATGTGACAAATTGCTTATTTGGATTATTATATGTTAACCGGGTAATTAAATGTATGCATACATGTTTAATGATTGGGCTAGTAATTAGTTAATGATGGACTAATCATGGGCTAATGATGGCTAATCATTGGGGGCCCAAATCCCAATGAAAGCCCATGAGACCACTAGTATTTAAATAGAATTATAAACCCTAATCCCATTTACATGCTCCATCACCACACACACACACTCCCCATCACACTCTCTCCCTCTCACGACTTCTGGACCAGCCCCAAGACACACCAAGATCAGCCATCACTTCTGTTGGTGAAGATCATCCATCGATCCTTGATCAAACCGTGAGTCCCATGAACCATTTCTATGTGTTTTCTATGTGTTTTCTTCATAAAGCATGCCTAGATCTCCATGTAATCGTTAGATTTTCTGTAAGAATGCTTAGGAATGCTAGATCTATGATAAAGACTACAACTTTACGTGTGAAACTGATCCATAATAGAGATTCATGCTAGATTAGGTCATTTTGGGTAAAGTGTGTTCTTGAAGATTTGATGATGAAAATGCATGTTTATGATGTTAAAAATGCTCCTGTGATGTTCCTAAATGATTATGTATGCTTGAAAATGAATTACACGAAGCATGGAGGCTGTTAGAAAGATTTTTAGTCAAATTTACGGGTTTTTTAGCGACCAGCGAAACTGTGCATTCATTAGGAGAAACTATCCAGCGAAACTGTGCATATCTCCTTCCAGCGACACTGTCCAGCGAAACTGCAGTGTCTCTCGTGAACGAAACTGACCTTGTCCCTGAACGAAAGTTCAACCAGTTCCTGGCGAAACTAGCCAGCGAAACTAGCAGTTTCTCTGGCAGTTTCTCTAGCAGTTTCTCTAGCAGTTTCTCCAGCGAAACTGCAGTGTCTCTCGTGAACGAAACTGACCTTGTCCCTGAACGAAAGTTCAACCAGTTCCTGGCGAAACTAGCCAGCGAAACTAGCAGTTTCTCTGGCAGTTTCTCTAGCAGTTTCTCTAGCAGTTTCTCCAGCGAAACTGCAGTGTCTCTCGTGAACGAAACTGACCTTGTCCCTGAACGAAAGTTCAACCAGTTCCTGGCGAAACTAGCCAGCGAAACTAGCAGTTTCTCTGGCAGTTTCTCTAGCAGTTTCTCTAGCAGTTTCTCTAGCAGTTTCTCTAGCAGTTTCTCCAGCAGTTTCTCCAGACTAAACCCAAACTTGTGCAACTTATTTAAATGATATGCCATGACTTGTATGATTATGCAATGATGAAACATGCTATGATTTCTGTAATATATGAACCCTTGTTTATGATCAACCATCGGTGTCGTGTGTCGTTATGTCGTGTCGTAGTTCCAACGTGCTATGTTATGGGCCATAGTGACGATAAGTTAATGTTTAGACACAAAACTAATACTTAAGACCTAAACGTGTTCATAGGTCTTCGTTAAGCAATATTTGGATTAATTAACAAGTGTAGCTGAGCAACCTAAGGTGAGTTTCACTAACCCCTTAATTGTGAACCCGTTTGGGTCACAACGAATTACTTAACGGAAAACAACGCTGACACTTTGAGATATCGCCGAATGGGATATCTGTTATGGAAGCTGGAGTGCTTTATGGGAAGCGCTTGCAACTGTCCATCCTTGGGATTTCAAATGAAATCCGGAATAACCGTTTTGACACTTAAACTATTTTTAGGATTTCAAATGAAATCCAGAATAAACAACTTTTAATATGGCTAGTGTAGGTTAAAGTCTAAACCAAATGATATCACATGATTTCTAAGGATGCCTTAAAACTTAAAAGTCCTCAACAATTTAGTACCATTAATCTGTGAAGCGAGGGGATGTTGGGTAGATCTACTGGGGTTTGACAAACCCTGCTCCGCGGTACACAAATGTGTAGCCAACCGGTTGGAGGCCGAACGGAGTGCAATATCAGCCTATTTTAGTTGTGGGTCCCATGAGGAACACAACTGGAGGCACAAACCATCGGCAAATGCCGAACTCTGTTACGTCAGCTTTGGTACGAACTTCCTTAGTGCATGGAAACCGGATTAGCTACCCGCGATATCGGTTGACCGCTTTAACTTTTACTTAACTAGTGCATATTCGATAATTCAACACTTGGCAATGTTTGCAAAACTAATCCTTATTACATGTTGATACATACGCTTATGAGACCGGGCCAATGCATGACATGCCCACCGTGGACTCACCAACCGTTAGGTTGACACTTGTGTGGTTTTCACTTTTGCAGATCGCTGAGGAGTATCCACCAGGGGTTGGCATGGCACACAGAAGACTTTAAACTGTTTTAACTTACGTTGGACATTTTGAATATCAATATATAATTTGTACTTAAAGCACGTGGTTAGTGCTGAGATACTTTTGTTTACTTTTCCGCTGCGAATTTTAGACTGTTTTATGATGAACACTTGGACTTTACTCTGATTCGTTTAGTATTTGTAACTAATGGTTGTGGTCCTGGTCTAGTCGCGCCCCTTAACGGTATAAACTCCGTTAGTGGTTAATTGGGGGTGTGACAGATTGGTATCAGAGCCATAAGTTGCAGAGAACTGGAATCATTTTTGAAAACGATTTGGAAACTGCAACTTGAACCCTTAGTTACAAACGAACAAAACAAACTCTCAAAGACAAAATTTTTACGTGCCAACCTGGGATACTCGCTCTGCTGTGTAAGTAAATACTTCATATGTACATATATATATATATCTATATATAAATATATATAGACCGTGTCTAGGTAGTCTAACGGAAAACCTTAGGGAATTTTCACACACGAATACGAAACGTGAACGCTAATACGCACACTACTTCGGGGGAAAGCGACAACAAAACGATGCTACACGCTACGTCCTGATTTCTACTACGATGACTACGCCGACGGTGACTTGTATGGGAAAGCCGACCTCCGACGATAGCTACTTACGACTTACGACATACTTCGACGACGCCTCGATTTTGCACGAAAATTTTTCTGGACTAATAGTGGGATAACGGGAAATGGATAATATACATATTATGGGATATGTATAGAATATAACTGTGACTGAACACTGCCTACTTTAAACTGTCCAGAAAATGTCTGGAAGAGCCGGAAGGAACAACATCAACCTGACGCCCGCGCAACTGCAAGCAATGATCAACGAGCATGTGCAAGCCGCCGTGGCAGCTGTCCAAGCTACAATTGCTGCCCATGGTAATAATTATGCCGGTTAAGGCACAGGGCGATATATATATTTTGACCTGTTTAAATTTGAACCCGAACTATTAATTGCATCAGGAAACGTCCATCACTGCACATTTAAGACTTTCATGGACTGCAAGCCAATGACGTTTTCCGGCGAGGAAGGAGCGGTAGGACTCCTCAGGTGGATCGAGAAGTCTGAGAAGGTCTTCTCCATGTGTAACTGCCCTGCTGAGAACAAGGTGAAATTTGCGACTGGTACTTTCGAGGGAGCAGCTCTCTCCTGGTGGAACGCCGAAATCCAAATGGTTGGGGTAAATGCGGCAAATGACATGGAATGGGAAGCATTTAAGGAACTGATTATGGAGGAGTACTGCCCTCGGGACCAAGTCAAGAAGCTTGAAGGAGAATTTTTGAACTCCAAGATGTCTGGGTCAGAGATTGAGGAATACACTGCGCGTTACCACGAGTACGCTGTACTCTGCCCAACAATGGTTGATGCTGAATTCAAACGCATTGAGCGTTATCTGGAGGGTCTCGCACCCCAAATCAAGAGCTTGGTGACCGCCAGCAACCCAACAACCGTGCAGCAAGCCATTCGTTTGGCTCATAAGTTGACTGATCAGGAGATCGAGAGGGGTACACTACCCGCAAAGCTCACTGTGAAGACTGCCTTAAGTGGCAAGCGTAAGGCTGAAGAAGAAGCTCCAGCGACATCTGTGAACAATCAAACTGTTGGGAATCAATCTGGGAGATCCTCTAACTCCCAATATCAGAACAAGCGGTCTGACAACGCAAGGTCAAATTTCAACAATGGTAGCAACAGTGGGAGCAACAACCGCCAGGGCGGAAATGGAAACTACAAGGGTAAAGCTCCGTTTTGTAACAAGTGCGGGAGACACCACAATGGTATGTGTACCAAGGGTTTGGAGTGTGGAAGATGTGGTAAACCGGGGCATGAGGCCAACAACTGCTGGACCAACCTACAAAAGTTGAACAACAACGGTCAGAACCAAGGAGGAAATAACAACAAGGGAAATGGAAACAACCGCAACGGGCAAGGAAACAATCAGAACAACAACGGTGGAGCCCGTGGCTGTTATGAATGTGGTGCGCAAGGCCACATGAGGAAAGACTGCCCGCGTTTGCGCAGACAAGGAAATGGAAACAATGGCAACGGTGGGAACCCGGGCAACGGGAATGGTAACGGTGGGAATGGTAATGGTGGAAACGGAAATGGTGGGAATGGTAGAGGTCGAGCTTTCGTCATGGGTCAAGGTGAAGCTCGCAACGACGCCAATGTGATTAACGGTAAATTTATACTTAATGGTTTCTTTGCTACTGTATTGTTTGATTCTGGTGCTGAAAGAAGTTTTATTTCCACTAAGTTTGCTAGACTGATTAATGCTAAACCGATTGACTTAGATGCTAAGTATGTGGTAGAGCTAGCAAACGGTAAACTCCATGATACAACCCAGATAGTTAAGGACTGTAAGTTAGAACTAGCTGGCCATACGTTAGGAATCGATCTTATGCCCTTCCCGATTGGTAGTTTTGACGTTATAGTAGGAATGGATTGGTTATCAGAAAACCGAGCTGAAATTTTATGTCAAGAAAAAGTGGTTCGTATCCCACTCAAAGACGGTGAAATGCTAACAGTTCAAGGTGAAAAAGGTGGAACAGTCACCGGCATCATCTCATTTCTAAAAGCTCAAAAGTGCCTTCGTAAAGGTCACTTCGCGATTCTTGCAAACGTCACCGACACGACACTTCCCGAGCGTAAAATCGACGACTATCCGATAGTCCGCGACTTTCCGGATGTATTTCCTGATGATCTGCCTGGTTTGCCTCCATTTCGACAAGTTGAGTTTGGGATCGACTTAACTCCCGGCGCTGCTCCGATTGCACGCGCACCGTACCGTTTGGCTGTAAGTGAACTCAACGAACTTTCCGCACAACTTCAAGAGTTACTCGACAAAGGATTTATTCGTCCAAGTTCGTCTCCGTGGGGAGCACCGGTATTGTTTGTTAAGAAAAAGGATGGAACGTTCCGAATGTGTATCGACTACCGAGAGCTCAACAAGGTTACAATTAAGAATCGGTATCCACTTCCTCGAATCGACGACCTCTTCGATCAACTACAAGGTTCAAGCTACTATTCAAAGATTGATCTACGGTCTGGTTATCACCAACTTCGCGTACGTGATGAGGATATCCCCAAGACTGCCTTCAGAACTCGGTATGGACACTACGAGTTCCTGGTTATGCCGTTTGGGCTAACCAATGCACCTGCCGTGTTTATGGATCTGATGAATCGAGTGTGCAAGCCGTACCTCGATCAGTTTGTGATAGTTTTCATCGATGATATTTTGATCTACTCCAAGACAAAGGAAGAACACGAGAATCACCTGCGACTTATTTTGGAATTACTCCGCAAGGAACAGCTTTACGCCAAGTTTTCAAAATGCGATTTTTGGATCCGCGAAGTCCAGTTTCTTGGACACATTGTTAATGAAGAAGGAATTCAAGTTGACCCAGCTAAAGTGGAAGCTATCAAGAATTGGTCTACTCCTAGAGCGCCGACCGAAATCCGACAATTTTTGGGACTTGCCGGATACTATCGAAGATTCATTAAGGGTTTCTCGCAAATAGCTCAACCCTTAACAGCTTTAACGCACAAAGGGGTGCAATACAGATGGGGTGAAAAAGAAGAACGAGCGTTTCAAACACTTAAGGATATGTTATGTTCAGCTCCGATTCTCTCGTTACCCGATGGGGTGGACGACTTCGTGGTTTTTTGCGATGCATCCATTCAAGGACTCGGTTGCGTGTTGATGCAACGAGACAAGGTAATTGCCTACGGGTCCAGGCAGCTGAAGGATACTGAGAAGAATTACACAACGCATGACTTGGAATTAGGAGCCGTTGTATTTGCACTTAAGATTTGGAGACATTACCTCTACGGAACAAAGTGCACGATATTCACCGACCACAAAAGCTTACAACACATCTTCGAACAAAAGGATCTCAACATGCGACAACGAAGGTGGATCGAGCTACTAAATGACTATGATTTAGCGATTAAGTATCATCCTGGAAAAGCCAACGTTGTGGCTGATGCCTTAAGTCGGAAAGAGTATGAAAAGCCTCGACGAGTACGAGCGCTACAACTGACCATTCACACGGGATTGCCGGATCGAATCCGCGATGCCCAACAAGAAGCTTTAAAGGAAGAAAACTTCGCAGCTGAAGCACTGCGTGGTGTAGATGGTCACTCTGAGGTTAAGTCTGATGGACTCAGGTATTATAATGACAGAGTTTGGATTCCTCTACTTGGGAATCTTCGTGAGCTCGTGATGGACGAGGCTCACAAGTCAAGATATTCGGTGCACCCTGGATCGGATAAAATGTACCAGGATTTGAAGAACTTATACTGGTGGCCGAACATGAAAGCCGACATTGCGCGATATGTGGCTAAGTGTTTAACATGCTCAAGGGTTAAGGTCGAGTATCAAAAGCCTGCTGGATTACTGCAACAACCAAAGATCCCAGAATGGAAATGGGAGGATATCTCCATGGACTTCGTAACAGGATTACCTCATCGATCGAATCGACCGGATGCGATTTGGGTTATCATTGATCGATTAACCAAATCTGCACATTTTATCCCGATGAAGGAAACTGACAATATGGATAAGTTAACCAAGCTGTACATTGACCGAATTGTGGCACGTCATGGAGTGCCTAAGACTATCATCTCCGACAGAGATCCTCGATTTACTTCCCGACTATGGCAATCTATGCAAGAATCACTGGGAACCAGACTGGATATGAGTACAGCTTATCACCCACAGACCGATGGTCAGACGGAACGAACGATTCAGACTTTAGAAGATATGCTACGAGCTTGCGTTCTCGACTTCGGTAAAGACTGGGAGGCTCACCTTCCGTTGGTGGAGTTCTCCTACAACAACAGTTATCATTCAAGTATCGGTGCAGCACCTTTTGAAGCACTATATGGCAGAAAATGTAGATCGCCCGTGTGTTGGGCAGAAACGGGTGAGAAGGGAATCACCGGACCAGAAATCATTCACGACACAACTGAACGGATTATTCAAATCAGAAAGCGGATAGCCGCAGCACGTGACAGGCAAAAGAGCTATGCCGACAAACGCCGTAAACCTTTGAAGTTCGAGGTAGGCGACAAGGTGCTATTGAAGGTATCTCCCTGGAAAGGAGTGATACGCTTTGGAAAGCGTGGAAAGTTGAATCCTCGCTATATCGGACCGTTTGAAATCATTGGGGAAGTAGGCCCGGTGGCCTACCGATTACAACTCCCGGCCGAACTCGATGGAGTTCATAACGTGTTTCACGTCTCTAATCTAAAGAAATGTCTGGCTGACAGACACTGAAATAATCCCTTTGGAGGAATTGGAAATCGACGAACATCTGAGATTCATCGAGCAACCAGTAGAAATCATGGGACGCGAGGAGAAAGCCCTCAAACGTAGCAAGATTCCGATCGTCAAAGTTCGATGGAACTCAAGACGTGGACCTGAATATACATGGGAACGGGAGGACCAGATGAAGAAAAAGTATCCTCACTTGTTCGAGCAAACGTCCACGGAAACTCAAGGTATGATTTAATTTTGGGGACCAAAATTCCTTTAACAAGAGGAGGATGTGGCAACCCTAAAACTTTTGCTTTCTTTCCCCAGCAACTACAGCAACGACGACAGCTGAGGCTGCGAACGCTACAACACTAGAATAATTTTCGGGACGAAAATTCCATTTACAAGGGGATGATGTGACACCCGAGAATTCCAAGGTTAACTTCCGTTAGACAACTTCCGTTAGTTACGTTAGTAACTAATACTTAACTAGGCCGAATACGTCCACGTCCTTTGGTTGATCACCAAACCCGCCCATATATGTTATGTGTTCAATTATTTATGGTCATTATGTGCAAACGTGATTTAAATGCATAATTATTAATAAAAAGCATGACTATTTAATTAATTGATAAATTATGTGACAAATTGCTTATTTGGATTATTATATGTTAACCGGGTAATTAAATGTATGCATACATGTTTAATGATTGGGCTAGTAATTAGTTAATGATGGACTAATCATGGGCTAATGATGGCTAATCATTGGGGGCCCAAATCCCAATGAAAGCCCATGAGACCACTAGTATTTAAATAGAATTATAAACCCTAATCCCATTTACATGCTCCATCACCACACACACACACTCCCCATCACACTCTCTCCCTCTCACGACTTCTGGACCAGCCCCAAGACACACCAAGATCAGCCATCACTTCTGTTGGTGAAGATCATCCATCGATCCTTGATCAAACCGTGAGTCCCATGAACCATTTCTATGTGTTTTCTATGTGTTTTCTTCATAAAGCATGCCTAGATCTCCATGTAATCGTTAGATTTTCTGTAAGAATGCTTAGGAATGCTAGATCTATGATAAAGACTACAACTTTACGTGTGAAACTGATCCATAATAGAGATTCATGCTAGATTAGGTCATTTTGGGTAAAGTGTGTTCTTGAAGATTTGATGATGAAAATGCATGTTTATGATGTTAAAAATGCTCCTGTGATGTTCCTAAATGATTATGTATGCTTGAAAATGAATTACACGAAGCATGGAGGCTGTTAGAAAGATTTTTAGTCAAATTTACGGGTTTTTTAGCGACCAGCGAAACTGTGCATTCATTAGGAGAAACTATCCAGCGAAACTGTGCATATCTCCTTCCAGCGACACTGTCCAGCGACACTGTCCAGCGAAACTAGCAGTTTCTCCAGCGAAACTGCAGTGTCTCTCGTGAACGAAACTGACCTTGTCCCTGAACGAAAGTTCAACCAGTTCCTGGCGAAACTAGCCAGCGAAACTAGCAGTTTCTCTGGCAGTTTCTCTAGCAGTTTCTCTAGCAGTTTCTCCAGCGAAACTGCAGTGTCTCTCATGAACGAAACTGACCTTGTCCCTGAACGAAAGTTCAACCAGTTCCTGGCGAAACTAGCCAGCGAAACTAGCAGTTTCTCTGGCAGTTTCTCTAGCAGTTTCTCTAGCAGTTTCTCTAGCAGTTTCTCCAGCAGTTTCTCCAGACTAAACCCAAACTTGTGCAACTTATTTAAATGATATGCCATGACTTGTATGATTATGCAATGATGAAACATGCTATGATTTCTGTAATATATGAACCCTTGTTTATGATCAACCATCGGTGTCGTGTGTCGTTATGTCGTGTCGTAGTTCCAACGTGCTATGTTATGGGCCATAGTGACGATAAGTTAATGTTTAGACACAAAACTAATACTTAAGACCTAAACGTGTTCATAGGTCTTCGTTAAGCAATATTTGGATTAATTAACAAGTGTAGCTGAGCAACCTAAGGTGAGTTTCACTAACCCCTTAATTGTGAACCCGTTTGGGTCACAACGAATTACTTAACGGAAAACAACGCTGACACTTTGAGATATCGGCGAATGGGATATATGTTATGGAAGCTGGAGTGCTTTATGGGAAGCGCTTGCAACTGTCCATCCTTGGGATTTCAAATGAAATCCGGAATAACCGTTTTGACACTTAAACTATTTTTAGGATTTCAAATGAAATCCAGAATAAACAACTTTTAATATGGCTAGTGTAGGTTAAAGTCTAAACCAAATGATATCACATGATTTCTAAGGATGCCTTAAAACTTAAAAGTCCTCAACAATTTAGTACCATTAATCTGTGAAGCGAGGGGATGTTGGGTAGATCTACTGGGGTTTGACAAACCCTGCTCCGCGGTACACAAATGTGCAGCCAACCGGTTGGAGGCCGAACGGAGTGCAATATCAGCCTATTTTAGTTGTGGATCCCATGAGGAACACAACTGGAGGCACAAACCATCGGCAAATGCCGAACTCTGTTACGTCAGCTTTGGTACGAACTTCCTTAGTGCATGGAAACCGGATTGGCTACCCGCGATATCGGTTGACCGCTTTAACTTTTACTTAACTAGTGCATATTCGATAATTCAACACTCGGCAATGTTTGCAAAACTAATCCTTATTACATGTTGATACATACGCTTATGAGACCGGGCCAATGCATGACATGCCCACCGTGGACTCACCAACCGTTAGGTTGACACTTGTGTGGTTTTCACTTTTGCAGATCGCTGAGGAGTATCCACCAGGGGTTAGCATGGCACACAGAAGACTTTAAACTGTTTTAACTTACGTTGGACATTTTGAATATCAATATATAATTTGTACTTAAAGCACGTGGTTAGTGCTGAGATACTTTTGTTTACTTTTCCGCTGCGAATTTTAGACTGTTTTATGATGAACACTTGGACTTTACTCTGATTCGTTTAGTATTTGTAACTAATGGTTGTGGTCCTGGTCTAGTCGCGCCCCTTAACGGTATAAACTCCGTTAGTGGTTAATTGGGGGTGTGACAGGTTAACTTGTGAGCCAAACGAATGGCTTGCTGCACGGTTGTTGGGTTGCTAGCTGTCACCAAGCTCTTGATTTGGGGTGCGAGACCCTCCAGATAACGCTCGATGTGTTTGAATTCAGCATCAACCATTGTTAGGCATAGTACCGCGTACTCGTGGTAACGCGCAGTGTACTCTTCAACCTCAGATCCAGACATCTTGGAGTTCAGAAATTCTCCCTCCAGTTTCTTGACTTGATCCCGAGGGCAGTACTCCTCCATGATCAGTTCTTTAAACGCTTCCCAATCCATGTTGTTAGCCGCATTTACCCCAATCATCTGAATTTCAGCGTTCCACCAGGAGAGAGCAGCTCCCTCGAAAGTACCAGTCGCAAATTTCACTTTGTTCTCAGCAGGGCAGTTGCACATAGAGAAGACTATCTCAGACTTCTCGATCCACCTGAGGAGTCCTACCGCTCCTTCTTCGCCGAAGAAAGTCATCGGCTTACAATCCATGAAGGACTTAAACGTGCAGTGATGGTGGTTTCCTAATGCAATAATAGTTCGGGTTTCAAATTTAAACAGGTCAAAATATAATTCGTTTTGTGCCTTAACCGGCATAATAATTACCCTGTGCGGCGTATGCAGCTTGGACGGCTGCCACCGCGGCTTGCACGTGTTCGTTAATCATCGCTTGCAGTGTGCGGTGTCATGTTAATGTTGCTCCTTCCGTGTCCTCTTCCAGACATTTTGCTGAACAGTTAAAGTAGCCAGTGTTCAGTCACAGTTATATTCTATACATATCCCATAATATGTATATTAACCATTTCCCGTTATCCCACTATTAGTCCAAAAATTTTCGTGCAAAATCGAGGCGTCGTCGAAGAACGTCGTAAGTCGTAAGTGGCTATCGTCGAAAGTCGGCTTCCCCATAAAAGTCACCATCGGCGTAGTCATCGTAGTAGAAAATCAGGACGTAGCGTGTAGCATCGTTTCGTTGTCGCTTTCCCTCGGAACAGTGTGCGTATTAGCGCTCGCATCTCGTACTCGGGTGTGAAATTTTTCCTAAGGTTTTTCCGTTAGACTACCTAGACACGGTCTATATATATACTTATATATATATACTAGCCGTTTGCCCGCGCGTTGCGGCGGCGACGGTGTATAGCGTGTTATTCGTCTTCTATTCGCTTGTTATGGCGGCATGACAATTTACATCGAGGTATTTATTTTTTTTAGAACTCAAACAAATAACAACAAACACTCGATATGCGTTTCGGCGGTGACATTTTATAGCTTGTTACTTGTCTTTGGTTCGCACGTTGTGGCAGTGCGACAAATTACAACATGATATGCGTTTCTTTTAGTGTAGTGCGATGCGGTGACAAGTTATATCGATGTTCTCGTTTTTCTGTCTATGCGATGCAATGACATCGACGATCAACCAACGTGGTACTTTTTGTTAGTTTATCGATCTTCTCGTTTTTGTATTCTACGTCTGTCAAATTTCTCATTAACATTAGTGTATTTTATCTATGTCATGGACCTTGCAGATCTCTTGTAAATAATAAGAACACACGAATAAAACGAAGAGCGGTTTTATGATTGGAGATCTCAATATTTTTATTTTAACTTTTAACTCGAGTTATTGTAACCATGTAATGTTTTCTTTGAAAACACTATGAAGTCAAGTTAAGAAAATGAATACATAACCAATAAATACTCATGAGAAACTTGAATTGTTTAATAAACGGGTCGTTTTTGGATTGCCCATTTAATAAACGGGTTGGGACAATGTTATAGAAAACATCATCATAGTCCAATAATAAGCTATTTTGGGAAAACTGTTGTAATGTTACAAAAAAACATCCTTTTGTAATCAGTTTTTTGAAGTTGTTGTGGATGTCATCCTTTTGAACGCTTTCTTTAAAGAAAGAAAAATCATGTTATTAGCATATCAAATATGATTAAAAAACATATAATATCAATATTGTGGGCTTGTAATTTTACAGAATACAACATTCAGAAGAAAAAAAAAGTATCCACTAATGCTATCATTAAATCATGATCTTGCTATTAAAGGTTAATTTTAAAATTGAATAATATAAAAATTAAATATAAAGAATGACCGATAAAATTCATATATATCATTTCATGATCTCCATTTGTACAACTATTGACTCGAAACCTGCTTAAACAATCATCATAGCCTCCAAAACCTCAAAAAACAAATAACTGCTAAGTACTCAAGACGACAATAATCATGGGTCACTGCCTCATCATGTTTAAGCAGGGGATTAAACGGTGGTGGTTTCCAACTTAAACAGCCACCCGGAGAGTAGTACAAAGTAGTAAATATGAACCTGCAGCAGTACACAAAAGATTACACAAAAATTCAAAATGCACAACAAAGTAATTTAATAAACATGTGATTGCTTTCTGCAGGTAGCTGATTTGTAACAATCATGAAGGTAAAAATGACCTGCAGTTGATATGGTCTAAAAAATTAATAAAAACCAACAGTTTAACTTGGTTATAAACCAAAACATACACTGCCATGGGTCATTAAACCAAAAACAAATAACATTTTAAAGTAAAAAACAAATCTTAATAGGCCATGAGACCATTAATACATTTATTTGATTAAAAAAAACCTATATTACAAAATGAAGCCCTTACAAAAAGGTTACCTTCTACCATATTTAATCAAAGAAATATATCTATATACAATCTCCGTAACTTTATCATTCAAGGACTGTTGTAGAATAAGATAAGTTTTTGATAGAGTAAGAAATTTATGTTCAAGTGTAAAAAAATGATAAACCATAAACTTATGTTCAACTGCTATTTTACAAACTAAAATGTACTTGAAATATAAATAAATAAACTTATGTAGTTATGTGTATTTACCACCAAGGTTAACTGAAAGTATAAAAACAAAACAGCAAGACATTTAGCTACTGACACAACATTCTGTTCTCCTTGGACTCATCTAACTACCTAATATTATTCAAGTAAAACGAAAAGGTCTATGAGTTAACCCAGCCTGACCAGATGTGTTTCATAAAAATTTCTGAGAATATAATGACTCCAAACTTATAATGCTACCATTTAATAGCATAAGAAGTCTAAAAGCATTAGAAGTCTATTACTGGTTACTCTAACAGATCCCATGACCAAGATCCAAATATAAATACTTTATAGCATAATTATCCTTAATAGCCTGAACAAACTACAAATAAAGAATGTTTTACACATTATACTAAAGTGGGTCACAGCAGGTCACAATTTTTACACATTTTGTTGGTTCATTCACATTTTAGTAGTCACACTAACTTGAACATTGTGAAATTATATAAGTAAGTATCATTCTTTGTGTTTCTTTGGAAAGAAAACCATCATTCAAGGTGAGTTTCACATTTGGCTTAGATTATAACACCCATATTCACACAAAAAAAAAAAACAAAAAAAAAAACAAAACCAAAGAACTCATATTTAAATAAAAAAAAGAAGCTTGAATCAGACTAAAAATATAAATCATACCTCAAATTCTTAGAAGCTTGAATTCAGTATTTCTTTTAACGTACCTTTGAATTAGATTGGTAAACATGAAACATATCAAACATAAATCAGATTCAAGTAACATAAACTAAAAAAAGAAGCGGGAGGTGGTTCTTTGCAGATTCAAGTAACATAAATTAAAACATAAAACATACCTCAATTTTTTGCAGATGGTAATGGAGACAGGAGGCTCATTGGTAAGCTGTTTTTTCCTTAAAGTTTTGTAGTATGATGAGTACTTACATAGTCTTTCTTCTGTAACAAAATGTCAACCTGGTATTGCAACCATAATACATTCGTCTTGCGGAAACTGTATGATCAAAAAGAAGCAACTGTGATTGATTATAACACTATTTGGTCTAATAGGAAAAAAGGAGCCACCCGAAGTGTTTTCAATGCATATAATAAAACCCACTAAAACATAAGAAAGTCAGTGAAGAATCATAGTTTCTGTATGTAATCATATTTTATGAATTTGGGACCCAAATTAGTTTTTAATCTGTACCAAAAATTTACTCATTTTGACGTTGCATCTATTGGAAATTGATGGAAACTATAGACCCAAAAATAATCTTATCCATTGTGAATTGCTAGGTGGCCCTATAGAAGTATTACTGGTATTACTTGTTTTATAGCTGGGTACATTTTTTTTATCATACCTTCCTTCCCAGCAATCTTCCTCAACTTGTTTCATTTTCCGATAAGTTTCTGGCTGCACACTATACCAAAAAACTGAAACTTTAGTATGAAAATGCTAGCAGATGTTAGTAACTGTTTATATCCTTTCGGGCCTTCAAATATTCATGGGTGAAGTATAAATCGAGAAAAAGAATGCTTCATGTGAGCAGTTCCAACATGGCGAACTAATCTTCGTTACAACATCCTACATATTAATGAGTTTTAGTAAAAAAAGATAATACCATCCACACAATCGAGGCTGAAGTACATTGAAATGGCCATCAATGTATACTAAACGGTACCCAGTTTATCCTATCAAAAAGATCATGCAATAAAAAAGATCGTGCTGTTAAAAAACGGAACATTCAATAATTGCTCCATACCATACAAAATTAAAAAGTTCATAAACTTTCAAAACCATGTGTTCATTCTAATAGTAAAATAATAAGATTACCTTTGTCAGAACATGCAATAGCTACATATAATATACACATATGAGCGGTTAAGTATAAGGTTTGTATTGATTAGATTGAATGAAAAATGACTTAAATGGACCTATAAAAAACCTTGTATGTGAAGCTTGTATAACCAGAATACTCATAGCTTTGACATACTCCAGACAGAGAGCGGTGGATTTGCACGTTGTGATGCAGATCATGGCTTAGTGGTAGCTTAAACCTGAAAACAAACATGTCAACATACACATCAAAGCTAAACATACCAATAAAATTTCCAAAATCACATTAAGGAGAGAGAATATGTGACTTCAATATGAAATATGTATCAATTAGTTGTCAAACTACTGTCACAAGTATCAATTATCACCTAAAATATTGACTATTTTATATGACCTCCGTAGTCAGCTTCTCCACTATTGAACCTATCTGGATTCATACAACAACAACAACAACAACAAAAAAATAATAATAAGACAATGTAAAAAGGGAAACACAAACATACTATCTGTAATGATTAATGTCAGCTTGTTCACCTCATATGCCACAACTGCAGATGGAGCATTCTCACCATTGAGAGGGATTGCAGCAGTTGAGTAGGGTCCGCTGGTTGGATAATTGGCTGGAAATATTGTTGAGCATCATAAAATTGGCCATCATGACCAACTGTTGGCAAAGGTGAAGCAGCAGGTGAATAAGGGCTATACGGTGCATAACCATAACCATGATAAATAAAGAATTTTAAAGGAATTTTATTGCACCAGGAGGATATGCAAACAAGCATAAAAAATGAAGCTTTAGTAACGTTAGATACCTTTCTTTTATCACAGCTAAGTTTAAAGCTTTGGGATTTAATCCGTTCAGCTGAGGAGCCCCTATAAATATTAGATTTATATCAATGCAATCAACGATAAAATTATGATCACCAATTGAAGTTTATAGAAGATAATTACTGTCGTTTTCCTAATGGAATGTATGGAACCCAATCCATTTTCATCTGCTTGATGTCATGAAGAAATTCTTCAGACCCCCACTGTACAGCAGCAATTCCAAATTTTATCAGAAAGTGGAAATAGAAAGCAATCGCATATGTTATTTGAGAACTATGTAAACAATAATAGAAACTCACCAAATTTTTCACCATTCCTGTGAACCCACCATAAAGGGAGTGAAGATGAAATTCTCGTGACGGAATTTGAAGATGAAAAGGAATCGAAGAAAACTATGAAAAGGGAGATAATACCTGCAAGAGAGATAATCATACGATCCTGGAGATAATCGTCGGTGCTAGCAATTTCCCACGCCGTCGAACTCTCTCTCTACCGATTGTTGTCGGTGTACAGATCTGGCGGCGACGGATTTGAAGCAGCGGTCCGATTGAGAGAGTAAACCATTTCAAGTTGCGGTCATGTTAGGGTTAGATATCGACGAGAGAAGCTGGACGGGTGGATGGGAGGGTCGGCCTTTTCACCAGGTCTCTGATGGTTTGAGAATCGAGGCCATACTTATTGCGTTTCTTATTGTGAAAGGCAATTTTGATTTAATGGCGTGCTTTCGAGACAGAAGATCATAATGGTGGTGGTGTAATTGGTGAAAAAGGACGGCAAAATGCTTTCGAGACAGAAGATCATAATGGTGGTGGTGTGTAATTGGTGAAAAGGGACGGAAAAAAGTTGTAGAAGGATAATGACTGAAATACCCTTAAGGTAAATGGTCAGATTGTTTTTCAGCTTTTAAAGGTTTAAGATTGTGCTTGAAACACTTGTACACAATGCAAAAACCTTTGTACGCGTCTTAAGGATTCAGCATTTTTCATGACGAAAATACCCTCGAGACCAATAT
>JBCNJP010006697.1:0-12154 GCA_039602395.1 Deinandra increscens subsp. villosa | reverse complement strand
TCCCGTTCTTGACGCGCAAACGATGACGCGCAAAAAGCGTCATAAATGTGTGTCAAGAAAGCCCCCGTCATGATTATGCTTATGACATGCATTTTTGCGTGTCATGGATTTATAAAAAAAAATTTTAAAAAAAATATTTTTGAAATAGAATCACTCATTTTTATTAAATGACAATTAACCTAATAATACAAAATAAAAATACACTTCTTCATTCGATACTTCACACGACGCACATTTCAGGTATCAATACTAAAATATTAGGACTAAAGGTGATGAAACTGCAGCAGGTAGGCGGGTTGGATAACGGGTCAAAATGGTAACAGATTAGTAACCATAGCTGCTCCACCAAGTCCTATAAATTGATGAAGCATAAAAGTATTATTTGTATCAGGAACATGCTTAATAGCATCCATACTGATCTCCACTGATTCATCTAGCAATAGGAAGAAATAACATAAATGTAACCTTTCCGGCGATCTGTACAAGTTGTCAAACTGCTTTAAAATCAAACATAAATTAATTGGGAAGAAACTTTATATATATAGTCACCTGCAAAAAAAAGGCAAAAAATCAGAACAGTTGCAAAAACTACACATGTCATCATACCTTTTTTCCACATACAGTATGATACTCTCTAAGGCATCTTTTTTCCACATGAAGTATCTGCGTATGTACACTAACGAAATGCCGGTGTCCATCTTGGAGTATGTAAAAAGGAACAGGTACTTTTTAACATTATTTTACTTTCACCATTCATGCCTGGTAGGAAGTAATTGTGTTATCTTTGATAAATCTAAATAGGTTGTCCAAATTGCATTCACTTGTACGGACAAAAATCATGTCATAATCACATACAAAAGAAACTTAAACAATATTTACCTCGTCATTAGTTACTTGCTGGTCGAGAACAGCATCAAAACAGAACTCATGTTTCTCCACATAAGCCATCAGATCAGCCTTCATTACATAAAAAATTAGTTTCCCTTCTCCTGTTGAATGTTGAGAAATAAGATAACTGCTTAATTTCAACATAAGATCTGTCCCTTTTATTTGTGGATCAGCAAATTCTATTGCGTATATAACAACCATGAAATATGTTCATTATGATCAAATAGTGGGTGCAAACTACTTTTTTTTAATTCTGTATTCATTATAGTTTCATGTTTGGTGAGTGATTACCTTTCCATACTTTGTTTTTGCCCGCACGTAGACACAACTCTTCATATGTGCTGAAATTGTAATGACATAAAACCAATAAACAAATGATTATGTGCAAAAAAATAACGAACTCATAAGCAGCTAATAAACGTAATGTATAGACATAAAACCAATAAACAAATGAAAAAAGTAAAAGTCCTAGTAAAATACCACTTAGTTGAAGATTTTTTTCTGACACATGTTTCTTACAGGTTTCATTTAAAAAAAATGAAGTATAAAATTATTGTTAAATTATAGATTTCACCTGTGATAAATCTAACTTATTATAAATCTAAAAATTATTACTCAAACAGAGGTTATATAGGGTAACTTCTATATAAAAGATACCAAGAATAAATGGACAGGAAATTAAATAATGCCAACAAAAAGGTAGTCAATCATAAAAGTCAATCATAGTTTATAAAATCTAAATTTAGGAAAGCCTTTGGTGTATTTGTACATAGTCCATCATAGTTTATAATATGTGAATTTAGGAAAGCCTTTGATGTATTTGCAGATTCTGATGCGGCCAGTTTCTAACTATTATTTCATTCTTGTCTATTCATAAGTGAATTTTTTTTTCAAAATAGGGTCAACAGATTAATAAGACCAGCAAACTTACAAAGAATGGATATTGCAAAAAAAAAAAAGGTTATCTCTACATCAAAAGAGCAGTTCAACAACTATCACAGCTAACGAAAGCATACTGCATAATAAAAAGCAAAAAGTTAGCTGCAAAATATAAAAAAATAAATTCATAAGCATGAAAGCATCTAACTAAAACAACGCAGAGGCATATAATGAGGAAGCAAGCACTGCATATAACAGAATTAAGTTCAAACCATTAATTAAAACACAAGCCATAACATTTAGAGGTAAAAGTTAAAGGTTGTAATGAGGATGCAAGCAGTACATATAAGTCAACTATGCGCAACCCTTTAAAACTCAATCCAAAACATTCATAAATTGAAGTTAAAGGAGATGTCTACGACACATCATCTTTAATCATTTCACCATGCCTAGGCATCCCATTATTAGTTTTATGGTCGAAAATAAAACTGAATTTTAAGAAGATAATATGTAAAGGTTTAATCTTTGGAAGAGTGGTGCAGAAAATTGTAATCAGACTGAACACACATGAATGGTGATAATGCCTGATGATCGAGAGATAGTTGAAGATGAAAAAAAATATATGATTAAGGAGCAATTAGAAGATAAACAAACCTTATTCCAGTTTATAACCTAGTACCAACAATCCTGTTATCCTGCTGATGCGTTTCCTATGAGGAAAGTCAAGTGAAACAAAAAAGTAAATGCATTTGTTATCTTCATCAAATGGTTGTAACGCCCTATCCATAGACAGGGAGATCAATTATCATTATGCATACAACTGGAAGTTAGTATGAGAACTTTCATTTTATTAATGATTTTTGTTAGACCCACCTGATAACACACAGTTGAGGTATGACTTCTGCCCATCGTCATCATAATCTGTTGTATTATTAGAGAAACAAAAATAAAGTAAACATACACAAAAATATCCAATCTACATATATAGACCCAAAAAATATAGCCAGCCTTAGGGTCCAGACACCCCCAAAATATCATGAGAACCACGTAGTTGAAAAATAAAACAAAGAAAATAGCATGATGTTATATTTGCAATGAAGCATGGTATTAGAAGTCTAACCATAAGTCCGGTTGGCAATCACAATCCTTGCACCCTTCTCTTTTGCTCCATAAGCAAGTGCTTTCCAAGCAACACCAGCACCAATAACCACAAATAGTCTACCAGCCAAGGGTGACAAGCTTGCACCATTTTGAACACCAGAACCTGTAAACAGTATAGGTGGCAATCTCAACCTGTTTCAAGCAAAAAAATATGTGAACATGTGTTTTTTTTACCCCCGAACATTACATTTATTCATTTAGAAATACTAACTAATTGTCACTTTCAAATAAATACTAACATAATAAACTAACTCCAAACTGTTGTTGTACCTCTTGTATGTTACTACGAACAGAGTGTCCAACATAAAAGGGTTCAGAAAGATGAGCTCTGTGGTCATCAACAGCCTAAACAATATAAAACAGAAGGTTATGTTAGCTACATAACCAACATTTAACTGTAAATAATTCATTGGCAGAGACATGCCCGCTTTTTTCGGAGCAAAACCAATTAAACGGCCAAGGAAGCGCACAAACGCAGACAAAGTAATTTGTAATCAGCAGACAAAGACCCAAGAATTATTGTAAAAATTTCCTGCATCCTCAACTTTCTACCATATTAGGCATAAGAAGAGCTGAATATATAAAATAAAAGAAAGATAGCCTTACAGGAACCACTGAATGCAATACGCTAGATTGGCTTCTGCAGGCAGTTCCTGAGCCGCATTAAAATCTGTAGAAGATAAGTAAAATTTGTTAAAGCAATTTCAAATAAATACAAACTATAAACTTTCATGCAACTTTCTAGTAAACCGTAATCATTTCTTGATAAAGCCTATGGTCGGGAGGATGATAAGATCAGCTCCGGTACCACTAGGCCAAAGTGGAAACATCAAAAATACACACTTACTTAAAACCAAAAGTTTTTCAAACCTAAAACTAAAACAAGTAGAAGAGTCTTTCTCTTCCTTCAAATTGAAGCTACCCTAATTCTTTTTTACTACCAAGACCCTCTCCTAAACAAGTAGAATAGTCTTAACAACTAATTAAAGCATACCTAAAAATAATATTCGGTTTTTGCCTGTTGTAATCAACTATAATTTCAGAATCATCAATAATTGAATGGTGCGCTCTATGCACATGAAAAAGAGAGTTATGAACTGATAGTTTAAAGCACATTTGAAGTGAATGAAAAGTAAAAATGGGTTCTTCAAACAACTCTTAACAACGAAATCCCCTGAAATTAAACTCAAATAACAATTAGAAGTAGGCAATCCTACTCTTTTATAACAGTTGATCCCTATAACAATTGATAGTAACATGCTGTCTTAGGGTAGTCATGTAACCATCACATAACCAGACATAGAAGAAATAGATCTGCAACAGCATGTATGTATGTATATTTAACTGCAAAAATAAAGTGCCTAATTTTTACTCCTATTATAATCCCCACCGATTATAATAAAAAGGAACCTGATAATCACCGGTTTAAAAAGAACCTGATATAATAAAAAAGAACCTAATTTGTACTCCTCAATTGTATGTTATTTAACTACAAAAGAAGTGCCCAATCACTGGTTCAAAAAGTAACAAATCGATTGACAATAGAGGAGGTAGATAACCTAGATTGAAGTTAGCGAAGAGAGGGAGTTACCAGAGGGAGGTATAGGCGTAGAATTCAACACCGACGCACATGAATAGGAGGGAAGCGACGGAGAAAAATTAGGGCAAACTGTGATTCATGATGGCGCTACTTCCAATCGGAGTGCTAAACTGGCGCTGGGAAGGAATCGAGTGCGAGTAAGCTGAAAAAGTTTGGGAGTTCTTCCTTTGGGAATCCTGATGAGAAGAATTAGGGCAAACTGGCGCGAGTTCCCATCGGAGTTCTTCTTCCTTTGGTGTTAGGGCAAAATCGTGATTCTGGTGGTGGGAAGGAACCGAGCGTCGGTAAGATGCAAAATTTTGGTGAAAAAGCCAAGTGTAAGCGGGAATGTATATTTAGGGTAAAATTTTGGCGGAAAATAAAAAATATAAGACGACGGAAATTTTATGACGTGCAGCTTTTAAACGTCCTCCGCGTTTTTTTTTTCTGTTATATGACACAAACTTTATGACGCGCAAAATGCGCGTCATTGTTCGCGCGTCAAGGAAGGGGTTATTTCTAGTAATGAGTAATCGAGATCGCCAAGTTTATTCACGAAATCGCCAAGAGCAAGAAGAGATCGCCAGGAATAAAATCGAAGTCGCCAAGTATATCTTCAAGGACATCAGAGATCGCCAATAACACCTTCATCAGCTGCGAAATCGCCAAGGCAATCTTCAACCAAAATGAAGAACACCAAGAACATCGTGAAACACACACTACTGTGTGTTTCTCTAGATCTGCCCAAACCGTTGTGTTTCAGACAAAACCGATGCTCCCAATGGATCCGGAACGCGTTTTCCATCAAGATTCATACTTTATTTCATCCAAAAACACTGATTATATCATCAAAAACTCAGAATCAAATTTGAAATCTTCAAGAACACCCAAAAAACGTGAAAACCCTAACAGTTTCGTTTTTCTTGCTCAGATCTCACATTTCTTCACTGATTTTGACAAATGGAGCATGAAATCATATCTAAATGAACCCAACAACAAGAATCTATCATCAGATTCATCCAGAAATCATCCAAACAGCTCCAAAAATAAGAAAAAAGTATAAAAAGTCTCCAAAGTGGGTTTTCCAATCAGCACCTCATTCAAGCTCAAAATCAAGATTCGAGTGATCAGATTCGTCGTGAAACGAGATCTGATCGGTACCCGCTCTGATACCATTTGTCAGGACCGATTTCACATCGAGAATCCCGATCGTGAGCAAGAACGAAGATGAGATGAAGGAGACGGGATGATAAGAATCAAAGATAATCTATAACAAGAAATAATAAATCAAACGATTCATTGATTATTGCTGAATGGTTACAACGAACCGAATGATCACAAACTCGTCATAGGAAATCCATGGTCATATTGGGTTGAGCTCAAACCCAATGTGAGACTCTCTCTCTTTAGAATGGTGCTCACTCACTCTAAGAATCATCTCTCTTACAAATGAGCACACTCACCCTATATATAGGAGAGCCCATGTGCTCACTAGCCCACTAACTAGTAAAACACAAATAAAATGAGCTTATTACAAATAAACAACTAAAATAAATTATTAATTAAATCAAAGTTGATTTAATTAATATGAAGCTTGACTCGCTTGAACCGATCTTCCGTTGACTTTTACGTTGACCGTTGACTCGAACAGTTAACTTTTCAAGAAAACGTCTTCGGTCCAAACTTGCAAGCCTCGAGCATCACAACCCGCGTCTCTGAATCAAATCACAATGGATTCTTCAACCGAATTATTCGAGAATAGATTTGATGGCGTCAGTCATACTTATTATTAGTTTCAACAAGATTTTTGGCTGAAAGCCAATTTTGTTATGTTCCGGCTGAAGTTGAAGTTGAAGCGGAATTCTCACTTCAAGCGGAACTAGAAGTTTAAGCGGAAAGAAGCAGTTTTGTCTTTTAGCGAATATTCTGGGTGAACTCGATTTTCTACCAGATAATGAGTTCAACCGGACTTTTCCTGAGATGTCTTTTCAGCAAGTCCAATCCTTCAAAAGCTTCTCGTATGCTTCTATATCTGATTCAAGCCGCTCTCCTAAAGTAGTATGTTGCTGCAAACACACAAGATATTCAAATTGCCGATGTTTATTCTTTTGGTAGCACGTATTTGACTTTATTGTTTACGGTCTAGAATAGATCGCATGAGATCAATGGCTGTCATTGATCTCATCTGCACTATATATATCGCTTAGTTAGCTCATAGTTTACCATCACGAATATCACGAACAACATCTGTTCTTGAACAACTTGTAATAGTGTAGCTTTGAGTTAATGCAAATAGTGCCGAGTATTTGTTACTTCGTTGTTACTATCTTATGCAAATCAAGCTCTTACATTATACACAAGAACTAAATATCTCTTATGTAAAGTGAAATATAACTTTAATTCCGCAGGGTTATATTTGCAAGTAAAGGGCTTTTGTTTTAGTTTAACTCTAACTAATAACGATACTACAAAATCCTTCAATGTCTCAGCTGTCTCAGACTTCTCTTTCAGGAAGAACACCGACGAGTATCTAGAGTAATCGTTCGTGATAACCATGCAAAATGACTTTCCCCCTAAACTTTTGATGCTCACAGGCCCGAAGAGGTCGAGATGGAGTTGCTGAAGTATTGTCGTCGTTCTAACTGGTGGCTTTGGCTTGTGAGACGTCTTGTGTTGTTTACCCTTCACAGACGCTACACAGTTATCGATATTGATGAATTCCTTCTCCAGCACAGTGTCAACGTGTTTCCCCCTAACAAGGCGGTTCATGTTCCGAAAGTTCACATGCCCCATCTTCCTATGCCATAAAGTAGAGTCATCTTCTGATGCCTTTGCCAAGAAGCACGCTACAGAACCTGTGGGCCTTGCAGTAGACATATCCAAAGCATACATGTTCCCTTTCCGTTTTGCACGTAATAGTATCTGATTTTCGGGAATCTTAAACCCAGGCTTCAGAATATAGCATTCTCGGTCATCGAAGAACATCGGCATCTTGTTGTCGCATATTTATAAAACACTTAGCAGGTTGAATTTCAGATTGGACATCAGATTAACCTTGTCAAATGAAATTTCTCCATCGGGCAAGAGACCGTTTCCAATTATTCTACTACCCCGAACATCACCTCCAAAGGAAACAGGACCACCATGCGATATTGTTTTGACATCATACAGCAAGTCCTTATTCCCCGTTATGTGCCTGGAATTGCCGCTATCTAAGTACCACGTGTTGGCAGCACTATGGGCTAGTCCCTGCACATTAAAAAAAATAAAGTGATCAATTATGAGATGGACCCTGGCCAAATTGACCTGGGACCTTCTTCTTGGGTGCCTTTTTCGTAGGCGGAGCAGTTGGTGCAAAAATGACAGCAGGAGGAGTCGGTGAAGCTACATCACATGGTCATGGAGCCAGGACAGGTTGTTGAACCATGAAAAGCCTTGGTCGAAAGGCAGGCCTAGGTCGAGGCGTCCAAGATCTTATAGGAATAGGATTCAGTGCAGTCATCCTCACTGGTTGTTGAACTTGTGGCCTGAAAGTATTTGTATTCCTTCCCAAACCCCGAGGGACATACGAGGCTTGATTAGGAACATAGGGTTGATTCGGGTAAGATTGTTGAAACATGGTGTCAAGTCGTTGATCCATATAGTCCTCACCATAGTTCCCATAATACATCGGAGCCAATTGATTTCCTTGTGGTACCACTTGTTGTTGCTGGTAGAAATGTGCAGGAGGCACTTGAGCGTTGTTGTAAGTAGAATAACCCGTGTTGTACACACACACACCCTTGCATCATGGTGTGGATTCCCATAAACCTAACATCCCAATGTCTCAACTGTCCCACTAGAATTAACCTCAAGAGGTAGTTCAGCAATTTGGGGAGCCGCTAGTTATGGCTCATTGGATGTTGCACTTTCAGCCATATCAGTTTCAGTGACTTTCTTCTTCTTTCTTTTCCTGGTTTATTTCTTTTTCTTTGGTGTGTTCTCAGTTTCTGGAGCATTTGAGGTAGCTAGCAATTAGCTCGACCAAGGGAGACTAGATATCAACACTTGTTTGATATGATATGAAAATGCGTCAGCATTGGATCGTCTACTCGATCTAGCTAATCGGACATTGAAACCTAATTAACCGATTGTTTTATTGATCAACAAAGAACAATTACAACGAGTAAACACTCAGAAATTGACTCAGAGAAAACACACTCAGAAACACACACTTAAGATATCACCCACCCTCAGAAGTCATCAGTTACAAAGACCAAACGTATATTTATACCCAGCTGGCCGAGCTTCGGCCGAACCTCAGGTTCGGCCAGTCCGAACTTCAGGTTCGGACCTAGTTCGGCCAGACCTAGTTTGACATGATCTTGTACATTGTTTGATACTTCACACGACGCACATATCAGGTATTAACAAACTCCCCCTCGTCGTGTGCAGTATCTCTTCTATCTTTTCAACATCATCAAATCTGTATCTTCAATCAAGCTCCCCCTCAAGTGTAGAATCCGTTCGCTCAATGAAATGAATCTTCAAACAAACTCCTTCTCAACTCGATCGTAGCTTGATCTTGAATACTTGATGACATTTTAGTGTATCTCTGGTCTTTCATCAACAGCTTCAGAAGACTTGAAGTTGTGATAACATGCACATAGCAACCTGTTCAAACTTTTAAAATAATCTTGGTGCAAAACGTCTCTTCGAGACTCCAAGAAACGATTTTGAAAATGATTTGTATCACGTGTTGATCAGATCGAAAATAAAGCAGAAATAAAATCTTTTTGATTTTTCAAAGTTTATGCTAAAACACACCGAAAATCTTTTTGTTCTTTTCTGAAATAAAATTTGCAATACAAAATCAAACACTATTTTTAGTATGAGAAAGATCACTATATGGGATCATATTGAACATATCGCACTGAACTACACTTCAATTTCAATTAATCGAAGCACATAAGTCATGCTGAATGCTGGTATAATTTGTCCAACTTAAACTCAGGCAGAATCATACTTATAACATCTGGATATATTAAGGTATTGATTAGATTTGCATTGACCAGTGTATCCCACACTATCAGACATAATCAGACATTTTCAGCTTTTCTTTTCTTTTCCTTTTTGTGTGACAGCACTTGTGATTTTTCACAATGCATAATATTTTCATGATATAGTCAACCGTGTTCCATGCAAAAAGAAATAAGAACGTTAAATCGTCTACCTTAAGGTCGATCTTTCGATACGCAGATAAGGCCTCGGATTTAACAAAATAAGAAAATAAAACAAGTTGAAATTGTATAACTCCAACAACAATCAGGTCGGTACTCCCGTACACGCAAAGAAAGTCCGATGAGTTATACGAAATACCAAAGAAAATAAAGCAGAACGTCAAACGAACAACAATCAGGGTCGATCTTTCGATACGCAGAGAAAGTCCGATCGTTTGACAAAATAAAGAAAATCAAACAAGTTTAAATCTTTACAAAAAGAACACATGTATACACAGTGACTTCTCATTTTAATTTTCACACTTATTCTTCTTTTTGGGTCATCAAGATGTTATCCACATGGTCAAGCATTAGTATTTAGTGTATATCACATTTGAATACTTTCTGATTTGCCGAGCCTACCAAGCATATCAAACAATGATCTTATGGCCCTTTCATCTACTCTATCCATGAGTCAGATACGTAAGCCAATGTACCATCATTTCCCAATGATCAATTTCTCACAATTTTATATATTTGGCATGTATTCACCTTCCTTCATTATATATTCGGCATGTATTCACTTTCTCCCCATAACATGCATTTTCTTAATTACTCCCCCTTACTTACAATTCTCCCCCTTAAAATGAAAACTCTATTTTTGGATTTTCATTTTACACAAAAACAATACTCTATGTTTGGGTTTTAGAGAAAAACTTGTAAGCAAAGAAAATTGATCAATCAACACGGATATTTTTCAGTTTTAGAAATCAGAATGTGCAGATTAGAACGATGTATCAGGAAATTTAAATTAAGCAGAATACTCCTCCATGAACAACTTTGCAATCGTCGATAGGTCTTCTAGAAGTACCTGCACACTGGTTAAACGAATTAGTCCAAAAATGACCCAAAGCGGATCGCTTCTAGTCGACCAGTGTCCTTGTTTTGTTTAGAAACCACCTTAGGTTTCCATTGCTGTTGTTTTGGTAAGTCAGTTCTTGATGAAGCAATCACAGGTGACTGTGATGACGAACCTACATTTTGAGCTTTTGAAACAAATGAAACAAAACTTTTTTGTTTTTAGAAAGAATGCAGGTTGAACTTCATCAAAAACTCTGCCCCGTTTATCGAAGAACTTAGTTTGGACAGATTTACCAAAAACTGGTTTCTTATGAAACCCTTTGGGTAAATCAACAGGTGATGGACAGTCTTTTGCCATATGCCCTGAGCGACGGCAAATATAACAGATTCTTGTCGTTTTGTCCCATCTTGGATGTACCTGCGAAGAACACACATGAATATCTCTAACATTATCAGAATTAGAATCATATACCTGATGCCTGTGATCATGTACCCATTTGGATGTAGGGCTTACAGATTAAGAATGTTCAGAAGAAATGGTTGCTTTCACAAAGACCTCAGCAATCTTCCGAGCATCAACACAATGAAGTGGAAATTCTTTGTCAGAAAATAATTGATCCGAACCCTTTAGTTTGTAAAACCGCTCGGGTTGAATTTTATCAGCTTGAAAAACTTCCATTCTTCACTTGCTTCATCTGTAATTTCTTCAAATCGTGAAATGATGATGCTGGAACCTTCACAGCTTTGTTTTGAATCCTGTGAAAACCCAAACCTTCATGTTTTCCAGAAATCTTCTCCTCAGAAGAGCAATGTCCCTTCTTCGCTAATCGAGAAAATTCAGCTTTTACTTCGGTAACATTCTTTTGATTATAAAAGATCTGTTCATCAAACTCAGGTTGAGACAGAATCTTGTCACTAGAAGTAGTTGACTTCTCATTATCAGCAGAAGATGAACCAGTTACAAACTTTGGTGCAAGAGAAACCTCAGATTTCTTTTCCTTCTTTTTCGTATGCTCCTTGTTCTTCTTCTTCGGCACAACCTTTACTCATCTTCAGACAATAGATGACGAAACCTTTGAATAATCAAATTCATCAACTTGTTCCTTTACTTCTTTAACAGCTTCTTTGATATGAGCAGGGGGTGAGGCAGTCTTATCAAACATTTTATCAAAATTTGCATCATTAGCTAAGAAGCTTGTGAAGACTTGAGAATTAGAAACATTGTTGAGCAACCTATTAGCATCAAGAACTTGAACTTTGAGATCAGAAATTTGCTGTTGAGCTTCTGCAAATTCCTTTTCTTTAGCAATCAAACGCTTTGCAACTTTGTGAGTTTCATACTTTTGCATACGAAGATTGTCAAGTCCTTCATGTAACTCCTTTTTCAATTTATTCTCATTTCGCTTCTGAATTTCCAGATTTGAAGCTTGAACTTTGTTAACACTTACCAACTCACGCTTCTCATCCAACAACTTTTCCATATCAACTTGATATGCTGCAATTTTAGCATTTGATTCTTCTACATTCCTTGTTAACAAATCAAGTTTGATTTTGGACTTGTCAAACAAATTCTGAAAATCATTAGCTG
>JBCNJP010006696.1:0-12891 GCA_039602395.1 Deinandra increscens subsp. villosa | reverse complement strand
ACCTTTTTAGCATTTGAAGCTTTTAAATTTATAAAATCTGATTTACTGACAACTACTATTTCACCACATCACGGGCAAGTGCATCCATCGTGGAGCAGTATAGTAGTTGTAAGTTGAATCGGGTTTGGTCAAGGACACAATGGAAAGTGAAGATTTTAATACTTTATCTTTGTTAACGTCTAACCAAATCTATTTAGTATGAAAATGTTTAAGTAGACTAAAATAAAAAGAAGAAAAGAAAATAAAGATAAAATAAGATGGTGTTTTTTGTTTTTTATAAATCGAAGTTAGTATTACTTGGGAGAACTTACCAGTGGTTAAGGAAGGTTAAATGATCATTTATATTCTTGCTTAAGATTGCTTACCAGCAGAAAACCAACCACCTTTCAGAATCTTAGGCTGATTCACCATCCAATGGTCAATCGTCTGCGAGGAGTACGGACGCCGAGGTAAGGTGCTGCTAGCAAACAAACGAAGTGGTGTAATGCCACTTAGTTACGGGGTCCCTCAAATCGGTCGACTTACCGTACTCGACACGCCGTCATGAACCAGTAGGGGAACAACCATGCGTGCCAGATTATTTTATTATGAAAATTATCTTTTTAAGGGACTAAGGTCTGTTTCTTTCGTACACTACTCTCACGCATGTATGTCCGACATAACCATAGCCAAGTTCACAAACACGTACCATCTCGGCTTCCGTGAAGTGACAAAACATTACCAAACCTCATTCCCAACCAAATACTTTCAATCCATACGTGCGTGACATCCAAGTTTGCTTACATAGACATACGAACCTCAAACGTATCATGTAGCATGGGACACGAGTCACTTTAAAGGATCATGCATCGTCCCCCGACCGGGTGTCACAGGTCCGACATTTGGGATTTCGACTTCCTAAATGGTCTGTAATACGTAGAGCACGTTTGGTTTAGAAAATCAATAATAAACTTTCAATAAAAAGGGTTTTCATAAAGTCATTAGACACACCTTAAACAAGCTTATAAAGCCATTAACCAACCCACCAAAGGTTTATTACTTCCCAAGTAAGTACAAGAGTTTAGCCAAACATGGCTTAAAAAATTTGCTTAAAAGAAGAAGAAAGATTCATAGACAAATACTTTGCAAAAACTACTTACGTGAAAACAAACTGAATTAGAGAATTGAGGGATAGGAAAATGAGCGGTTTTCAAATGAGGGAGGACGCCGGTATTTATAGGCTGGTCATGGAGTTTGGCACGGGCCGTGCCTAGTTTGGCACGGGGCGTGCTGACTCAGCGAGATCTTTCGGAATTAGGCTTCTGACATCACACGACCCGTGCTAAACTAGACACGGGCCGTGTGAAACAATGGGCACGGTGCGTGTCTTTAGCGGCACGGGGCGTGCTGAGTCAGGCAGGTGATCTTCAAATCTTCGAGCATTAGGAGCACGGGGCGTGACTCTGTCGGCACGGGTCGTGCTTAGTTTGGCATGGGCCGTGTGGTACAGGCTTGATTCATAGGAACGGGGCGTGTTGAACTTTAATCATACCATTTTGACCACATAATCTTCTTCCTCTCATCGAGATACTCAAAATCACTATTTATGGGTCCCGTAACTCATTTTCTAGCCCGAGATATGCTTCCATAAAGTTTGTATGTGGTCTCCGAGCACACATTTGTCTTCTAGTAGTTGTGCTCCGAGCCATGGTTGGGTGTGCAAAAATCCGAAAATACCGACTCGAAACCAAAATAACCGAAAAAACCAAACCGAAAAACCAAATTCAAATAGAAATCGTCGGATTTGGATTGACTTTTTTCGGATCGGTTTCGATTTTAGCTAAAAAGAAAATCCGAAAAAACCGAACCGATCCATTTAATTATTGAAAGGTTTCAGATTAAATTTTTATTTATAATCATTAGGATCTTTGAGTCTTCGTGATTTAATCATTATGCAACTTTAAATTTTGTTTGAATTTCATTTGAGTGTTTGAGATTAGATCTTTAAGGATTTGTTTGATTTTGAACTGTTATGCAATATTATGAATCATTGAGTCTTTGATATTAAATCGTTAAAGATTTGTTTGAATGTATTTGTTTGATATTGAGTCATTTTGCAAAGTTATGAATTTTAAAGTTTTATTTTGAATGCTATTAGTAGTCAGTTAATCTATAATTAAAAAATAAGTAGACCAAAATTTAATATTATTAGTTTTTTTTAGCCCAAAATTTTAAATGGATTTGAATCCGAAAAAACAGAATCCAAACCGTAAAAAACCAAAATCCGAAATCCGTGAAACCGAAAAAACTGAATCCAAATGAATTTGAAAATTGTAAAAACCGAAGTTCGGTTTTGGATTCGGTTTTAGCCAAAATTCGATCCAAACCGATCCATGCACACCCCTAGGGCAAACTAAACCTGTGGTACGTAGGATCATTCGAGATCGTGGAAAGAATTGGTCTGGTAGGGTATGAGTTTAATCTAACAGAAGAGCTTAACGATGTACACAAGGTATTCCACGTATCAAAATTGAAGAAGTGCTTATCGGATGAAACACTCATCATTCCACTCGAGGAGTTGGAGATTAAAATGCACTTCGTTGAAGAACCAATGGAGATAAGGGATCGAGAGGTGAAACAACTCAAGCATAGCAAGATCCCAAACGTGAAGACTCGAAGCATGGAACAGAGTTCACACGGGAACGCGAGGACCAGATGAACCGCAAGTATCCAAAGCTATTTGAATAGACAACGTCAACCAGCGAAGGTACTAGTTAAATTTCGAGACGAAATTTTTTTCAACAAGGGGGCAATGTGACAACTGAAAATTATTTCCTTTTCAGCTAACTAGTGATGTTGCTTAATTTTCGGGATGAAAATTCTTTCAGCAAGGGAATGATGTGGCAACCCGACATTTCAGGTTATCCTGGCTAACACAAAATTACGTTATTACAAATATGCATGCATGCATTACATCTGATTAGGGTTTATTAGATGTATCAGTCACTACATAAACACTAGACACGTGGTCTGTCCCCGAACGTTAGTGAACTATTTAAGTAACATGTTAAGCAAACAAATATGATCCATGCAAAAACAAATATGATTTATGTGATTTTATGTGAAATTATGTGTTGGTAGAATTCCTTGGGTCATGAGTAATTATTCAGTGATTATAAAATGTATGCAAACACTTGAACTTGTCCCGAGCCTCGATTCAAATTTAAAGAAGAAAACTAATTTGTCTGTCGTGACACGCGAAGGAACTTGGTTACCATCACCACGACACACGGTGGGTCTAGTTTCGACTAAAAGCCTAATTTTTCATCTATAAATTGATCCACTATTTTCATTCGACCTTTTGCATTTCTGCCGACTTGGAGAGATCCTTTGAATGATTTGTAGCAATACGTATGTAGTCAAGCAAAAGATGACATAACATTTCCTTGCCACACAAAAAAAAAAAAAAAAAAAAAAAAGGCAAAACTACCCATTGTCTTGTCTGTAAATGTCAATGTAGAGTATTCTTTATCATGGGTGAGTAACAAAACATAGTTCTCCCACTTTTCAGGCAAAGCTTCCATAATCTTTTCCTTCAAATCAGCATGGGTTTTCTCAATTCCAACTACCTTTAATTCACTAACCAAATGTGAAAACCGTGAAACAATAGCGGTAATGTTCTCATCGTCATAATGTTGAAAATTATCAAATTCTTTATTCAACACCTTATTCCGACTCTTCTTGTAGTCATCATTACCCTCACATCTTGCTGATAAAGCATCCCACAGTTGCTTAGATTTCTTGAAAGTATTAAATTGATGTAGCAACTCAGTGGGTAATGCCATCGTAAGATAACCGAACGCTTTTTGTTCAAGCTCATATGATTTCCTTTCAGCAATGTCGAAGGTATGAACTTCCTTGAAATCTCCTTGATCAGTCGGATGTTGATAAAGCTTCTTGGAATCCACAAATCGATATCATTCGTACTTATGTAAGCCGAAAATCATTGCTTCCACTTCTAATAATCTTCCAACTTCAATAACTTGGGAACTTTATGACTTGTTCCAATTTCGTTATCAAAGTTCATCATGGTCTGCATCGCACTCTGCATCGTGCCAAGCTTGAAATTCTGACATTGTTGAAATTTTGAAGTCTGTTTGTCCCAACCTAATACTGTGATCCGAACCTTTTCCGAACTTAGTCCGAACTTCACCCGAACCTTAAAAGATAATCCGAACTTCAAACATACCGAACTGTGCCAAACTATAACCAAACTCCTCCTGAACTTGTACCGAACCTCCCCCGAACTCTGTCCGAACTCAAAATACCCCAAACCTATACGAACCTCAATCGAAACAGACCGAACACTGAACGAACCCTCTCCAAACCTCGTCCGAACTAGGACTTCGGAACAGTTAGTCCGAACTTGAACAGTAACAGCCGAACTTCACCATTTTCGTTCAAAATTTTCAATTTTGGACGGAATTTGACGAGATTTGCAGCAGTAGTCCAGAAAAAATGATGAGGACTGATTTAGGAGCAAAATTTTCACAAAAGACTCAATCAAAGTGATCAAAATTTGCAAAAACACTCAAAAATCACACAAAAATACTCATTTCATGTCAAAAACTCCAAAAATAGCAACCACAAATCAGTAGAATGAACCAGAAAGCTCCGATACCACTTGAAAAGTTATGAGTGTTGGATCGTCTACTCGATCTATCTATAACGG
The DNA here is from genome assembly GCA_039602395.1 of Deinandra increscens subsp. villosa. NCBI lineage: Eukaryota > Viridiplantae > Streptophyta > Magnoliopsida > Asterales > Asteraceae > Deinandra > Deinandra increscens. The sequence continues at coordinate 8,180 of JBCNJP010006696.1, read as the reverse complement.
ATACAAAACGAGTATTTAAGAGTTGTTTTATTGATCAAAGAAGAATTACAACTCAGAACACTTAGAACTGATACACAGAGAATTACACCTCAAAAACACACACTTAAGATTCACTCTGCTACACACTCGTATACAAAACAATGATCAAGCTCTCTATTTATAGTTGCTGGCCGAACCCTGTCCAAACTCCAGGTTCGGCAGGTCCGAACTCCTGGTTCGGACCAGGTTCGGCTGGCAGTAAACCTAGCCATGAACTTGGGTCTTGAACCTTGGTTGGATACTTCACACGACGCACATATCAGGTATCAACAAATCTTTACTTCACCTGTTTGTGGCTTATATTTGGCCCAGTAGTTGGCCAAAATATCTCTTACTATATCCTCCACAGGAGTTGAAGGAGCCACAAGAACAATTTCTAAATAGTCTTTTGTTAGGTGGGAAGTAAGGTCTAAATTCCATGAGATATCCTCTTTCATCTCTAACCCCTCCCAAATCTACTGGAGGATCTTCAATCATCAAAATTTGTTCATGTTCAATAGGAGGAGAAGTAGCAGAAGTTAACTAAGACAAGTTGATTCCTTGATAAATTCTTTTTGCATGTAGCATTGCCAGTGTTTCTGCTTCTTCCGAAATGTTTGCTTGAGTAAACTCAAACCTGATTGGTTGCTCTGTGTCTGCTGCAAAGAACATAAGAGTGTTAGTTTCATCCTCCAGAGTAACTGTTTGCTCCGAGGTAACTTGATCAGCAGCAGTAATAATAGCCAGTTCCGAGATAATCTCATCACCCGAGATAACATTTTCTTTCGCGGTAAATTGTTCACCGGGGTAATATGTTCTCTCAAGATAATTTCTTCAGCTTCCGAGGTAACTTTATCATTTACCTCGGGATCAATCAGATCTCTATAATCCTTCAAAACATCTTCTATTTGTTCATCAGCAATATCCATATCAATTTTGTACACATTTTTGTTGATTTCCTGGATATTTTGATCTTTGCCAGCAGTGTCTTCTTTCAACACACTTTGGACTTCTTCATCATCTTTCTTTCCATTTCCATTATCACCATTGTTATCCTCATCATTATCATCATCATCTTCATCCATCACTTCTATCTCAGCATCAAGATCAACTCCTTCTTCTTCAGTAATTGCCCTCATTTCAGGCATAAGAAAGTCTTTTTCGATAATCTGCTGAATTTCTCTGATAGAAGCAGGAAGAGCTCCTGCAGCTATCATAGTGAAGAGAAACAGTTCCTTTAGGTTGTCTTTGTGTGGGGCCACAGCAAGGATGTCATTTTTTAAGATTACTTTCCATGCTTCTTCAATTGTAAATGGCTCTCTTCCCACAAATTAAAATAGCTTCAATCTAACCTCCTTAGGTACCCTTGTATACTAGTCAAATTCAGTAAAATCTTTTTCTCTGTAGGCCCTATACCCCTCCATTTTGGTAGCATCATCTTCATTTGTTCCAAGTTCTTGTGGTGGAGTGGTGGCTTTAGATTTTTTAGCTTGAGGTTCTGGTTACATCTTCCTTTGTATAAGGAACCTGTTGATGCTTGATTTGCTTCAATTCTTCACCCTGCAATTTCACAGTGTGTGAAAGCAAAGTGAACTGTGTTTGTAAGTTTTGCTACAAAACCGTTAATTCATTCAGTGAAAGCTTGCTCTCTATTGGTTTGTAACCAATATCCTTAATCAAAGAAGGACCATCAAGCCTTACTTGATCATGTCCCTCACCCTGGTTGTCTTGGTACCTGGGATTCCTAGTCACATCCTTAGTTACCTCGGGCGCCACTAAAGGAGCCTTTGGGTCAGAGGATGGTCTAGTTGCCATGAATTGGGTCTTATCTATGTTACCACTGTCCACCGGATCTAGTGGGGATTCAAGTGTAGTGGCAGCCCTTTTCACATCAGCCATGTCTATACTCCTATGGCTTAACTCCTCACCAAAGTGTGGTTGGGGTGATTTTTCTTTGAGACTCTTCAATACATCTCTTGCAAATATGGTTTTTGGAGATAGTGTATCATAAGAAGTATAGAAAATGTCATCACATTCACTTTGAGGTCTAAACTGGCTTGGTCTTGTTGGAGTTTTGGTAGTGAATGAGGGAAGTACTTTCAACCGTATAAGTTCATCTCCTTTTGGCTCTTTTCTACCTAAGGACTTTGTCTTTGGCAGGGCTTACAGTTTGGGTGGCCTTGGGTTGCACAGGTGGAATAGACCTTGCACCCTCTTTCTCAGGATTTTCTGGATCATTGGTAGGGGATGAAATGACTGAAGTATTGACAAACTTTGAGTTTCTCTTCCTCCTTTTAGGTGGGACTTGTTTGGAATAGGAGGATTGGCAGTTGGGAGTTGAACCACTACTGGTAACACATGGTTATCAACTGGAGCAATAGGCTTAGGATTTGCCTGTGGTTGCACCACTAGTGCACCCACTGCAGGTCTTGGCACAGGTATAGGATGGTGAGTGTCCACACCTATATACCCTTTGTTCTTTTCATTGCTTGACAGATATGAAAATATTTTTTCATTTGGTATCCTTAATTGATAAATTTTATCTGATACTTTCAAGTTGGATATCAAACACCTTAGAATATGCTTTAAAAATATGGGATACATATGGAAGAAATGAGCATTGTTAGGTTTTAAATTATCCACCATCCCATCTAGCACCTTTCTAGAAAAATTAAAATTTTGACCTTGTACCAAAGCATGAAAACCTGAGGCCTGAACTGAAGAGAGTTCATCAACACTCTTCTTTGAGGATAAATTTGCCAAGATCACATGTGCAAGAAATATCCATTTGAATGGCAATTGTGATTTCTTTAACTTTTTGTCTATCCCCCATACCCTACAACCCTTAAGGTTGCAAGATATTCGGAGGAGGGAACTTCTTTGTATCCTCCTTTGTCAATGAACATTAGATGTGTTCGGATGACTTCTTCAGTAATTGTTACCTCGTGACCTTAAACTTTTGAGTGTACTTCATACACTCCTTCAGCAGTTTTTGTTCATGAGGCAGTTGTAAAACCATTGAATGATCTTACTACTGCATGATTTGGTAAACGCATAAGCAACAAGATGTAAATAAAGCTTCGCTTTATTGATTCACAAAGAGGATTACACAAAGTCTAGAGAGAGAGTTACACACTCAGTTACACACACTTAAGAGATGCAGAATGACAGAACTTCTCTAAACTCTCTCTAACATAACCTATTTATAGTGCACATATACTGAACGAGCGGACCATCCGACGGACTATTTGGTCCGGCCACCTCAGCATATAGCCACTAACTCACTCAGAAGCTCTAGATTAGATACAATACACGAGACACACGTTAGCATAGGAATATGCTCTAACAAACTCCCCCTTAATGTGTAGTGTATCTAGCTATCAACCTATCTAACAACACTTCAGTCTTCAATCTTTAGCATTGTTGCATCCGATCTTCAACTTGAAATCTTGTCAGAAATAGAGCTTGCATGGCTGGATCAATCTTGAACAACCTTTGAACTTCAAGATCCACTTGTCAAAGATATTACATACTCCCCCTTACACCATGCTTGAGTCATCTCACATAGAAACCTGCAATTTCAGAAGGCAGAAACGCGGCTTTCTTTTTTCTTGTGAAAATTAATTTAATCTTGGCACAAAACTTCTCTTCGAGAATCAAAGATATAAATTTGAATTTTGAATTTTGTATCATTGTATCGATCGGTCGAAAACAAATAAGAAACAAAATATTTTTGGCTTTTTGAAACTTTATGCTAATACACACCTAAAATCTTTTTGGATTTTTCAGATATGAAACATAAATGCAATACAGAAATGAAATACTTAATCACACACTATTTTTGTATTTTGCAACAAAGATCACAACTTGGGATCATATTGGTCATGACATGTTGAACTACACTTCAATTTCAATTATTTCAGCACATAAGCCATGTCGATTACTGGTATAATTTGTCCATCTTAAACCCAGGCACAATCATACTCATAATATCTGAATATGTTATTGAATTGATTAGGTTTGCTTTGACCAGTGTACCCCATACTATCAGACATACTCAGATATAGTTTTGCTTTTATATCACACTTTGTGATTTCATTTGTGATATGATCACATAATGATTGTATTCATGAAGTATATGCTGAACGAGTACATACAATTTTCACCTTTTGAGTTCTTCACCCTGCACATTCATAGTGTGTGATCTTGAGTTTGAAGACTTTGGAAAAAAAAAATTATTTTAGTGATAACTTGCTGTCCACTGTTTCGATACCAGTATCCTTGAGCAAAGAAGGACCTAGCTCGATCACGTCCCTTACTCCGCGGTCACCCGCCCGGCAAATCCATGTGCTGGTCAAGAAGCCAAAGCCTGTCGGACGCCGAGGCAGCTAAACCACCGCCGCTAGGGGGCGGTCACCGCACGGTGTGATCTCCACGAGCCCGGGTCACTGGAGCAATACACACACACACACAAAAAAAAAAAAAAAAAAAAAAAAAAAAAACGTATTGCTCTTTCAAAAAAACGATCATAACCTACTGTTTTTTAGGCTGCAAATTAGCTGATGTTATATGGATTCAATTGATCCAAATTATGAAAAAAATGACCTTTTAGTGAAAATATATGTTGTTATATGGGTTTAATTGACCGGGAAAATGGACCGGAAATGGACCACAAAAAAATTAACGAGGAGAGCGGTGAAAGAAAATAGGTCGATAGTTGGGAGTGATGTTGGTCATTTCCTTAGTTGGGAGTGTTCACGGCCAAGAAGTAATAGTTAGGATTACTTGAAGCCAATAACTCTTTAAAAATAAGCCACGTAAGATTGCCACGTAGGCGCTCAACTAACGACGTTAAAATAATTTAACGGGGGGAGTGGTGAAAGAAAATAGGTCGATAGTTGGGAGTGGTGTTGGCTATTTCCTTAGTTGGGAGTGTTCCCGGCTAAAAGGCAATAGTTGGGATTTTTTAAAGCCAATAACCCAAACAACCCTTATTTAAATGCTGTCAATATTAGTGATCATAACTATAAAATTTATACCCTATCTAGCTAAAAAAGCAGAGCAAGAAAGCAAAAACTACTTCACCCATCTTATATACAGTTAATTGTCTTAGGCAAGTTAACATACCAAACAAAGAAACTACTACATTAACATTAGCATATTTTGTGTTGCTATTTTTAGATGAAATTTTTAGGTTTTGATGATTAAAATATCCTCTGATGGATCAAGGTATAATCCTTAATCATTTACAACCATATGATCAAATGATAATGCGGCAGGCAGGTTTTTTTCTAGAACTGAAGCTGAATAGGATGCTAGATTTTTTATCTTTGTTACTGATAGTATTGCCAAAAGATACATAGAAAGATACCTAGCTTCGGACCATTTTACCTGTAGCAACAAACTGAGTTCTTTACACCCATGATAATTTACTTATGAATGTAAAATGCTGATTCAGAGGTTTAATGTGTCTAATCATGAGTTTTCTATGGAGATATAGAAAATTCAGCAATGCTGATTGGAAATAAATAGTTGCTGATATGTTTTTAAAAATGTTGTATAAAATCAATCGTAACTCCGAAAAATGTGTATTTTATATGCTCGGAAAGCTCTATGAGTCTACTACGTTTTATATTTGAACAAGTTGAGTTAATTCAACTGTTAAAAGGGTCGAAATGTGGCTTGAACAATGGATGGACAGAAAGTGCCACCCTAATATTTAGTAAATTGATGTTATGAGATGTGAATCGTAAGTTTGATGTAATTAAATGATTCATGTGCTTAAATATGAAAAATGTGATATATATATATATAAATATATTGATAATTTATGGTGTCTTATGGACTTAACAAGGATTGAATCCACTTTAGGCAACAAAGACGAAGGGACATGCGGTAAACTCGGTAAAGATTGTTAAAGCTCACGAGGTAACATCTATGCTATGTTACATATCTTATTATTGACCCATCGATTCTATAATTATGTGAAATGCATATTGTTTGGTAAAGTGATGGACTTGATCATTGTGTCAAGTAAAGAAGTTGAATATATCTATGTAGTCTAACAATTAGAGTCAAGCTCTAAGAAATTAAAAATGAATGGGAACGAGGTTACATTATGACATCATAGATGTGTAATGTTGAACCTTGTAGGTAAATATACATGAATGCTAAATGGTTTATAGGAACCATAATCATGTGTTAATACGGTGTTAGGATGTAAATGGGTCAAAATGGTCATTAATAGCTAAATGGTTCGTAGGAACCATAAATATGTGTTGATTTGTTATGATAATGTAAATGGGTTCAATAGAACCACAATCGTGTAGCTAATGGTGAACCCTTAGGGGTCAATTAGAAAGGGTGATGAATGGTTCTTGGAACCATGAAGCCAACAATTGATAAATGGTTATTAGAAAACGATGACGGTAATAAACCGAAAATAGTAAAATAAATGGTCCGTAGGGATCATGATAATGGGTTACAATGTTTACCGGGTGATGAATGGTTCTTGGAACCATGAAGCCAAGAATGGTTAAATGGTTATTAGAAAACCATGACGGTAATAAACCGAAAATAGTAAAATAAATGGTCCGTAGGGATCATGATAATGAGTTACAATGTTAACCGGGTGCTGAATGGTTCTTGGAACCATGAAGCCAAGAATGGATAAATGGTTATTAGAAAACCATGACGGTGTTAAACAAAAAAAAAATAGTAAAATAAATGGTCCGTAGGGATCATGATAATGGGTTACAATGTAACCGGGTGATGAATGATTCTTGGAACCATGAAGCTAATAATGGATAAATGGTTATTAGAAAACCATACGGTGTTAAATCAAAAATATTAAGATAAATGGTCCGTTGGGGATCATGATAATGTGTTAAAATGTTAATCATGTGGTGAATGATCCGAATGGGTCAAGAAGCCTATGATATAGAGGTAATCGAATAACAAATGAGCTAAAGAATTCAGGGAGACTCATTTGGAGTGTATATGTGAATACTAAACCTCTAGAATGGGATAGACGGGTAAAGTTTAGGTCCATTAGTGTTTTGGGGCCTAAACGGGTCAGACAAATTGAAATAGATAAATGGTTCGTAGGAACCATATCCGAATGCAAAAGTGTTGCTTAAAGGTTATATGCCTCGTTCGAACCCATGTTAATGGGTCAAATAGGTTAAATGGCTCTATGGAGCCACAATTATGAAATTGCTATAATGTAGGATGACATGGTGAGTCAAAACAATTATCGTTTATTGGTAATGAAAAGAAATAGCCATAGTATTGCATAAATAAAGCTCACTACTTGATAGTGAGGCTTAATGGGTCAAACGGGTTGGAATTTGACCAATTATGATAATTGGACTTAATTGTCAACTAAAACCTAAATTGGGTGGTTAAAAACTTGTGTAATAAGATGTGTTGATGTGTTAGAGAAAATAGCCAAAATATGGCTAAGTAAAAAATATGGCCGAACAGGGCATCAACCCTGAAAATTTGGCTCCAGGCGTATCGCATGGAGCAAAGTTCAAAGTAGGCGATACGCCTGATCCTCCAAGCATGTCGCTTGGAGAAAGGTTCATTCTAGGCGTGGCGATACGCCTGGAACCCAATTTGTGTAATTAATGCTTTACTTTCTTGATTAATTGATTTTATGCACATTGTGGCAATAAACACTAATATAGTTGGTGTAAATTGCAGGTTAGATATAATTGGAGCCCGGATCACCATCGAGCTTGCCGAAGAACCGAACACTGTCAAGATGACGACTTGCAAACATTACCTTGAGGCAATGCATCGTATGACCACTTCTCTAGTCGGGAGGGCCTATGAATGTTTAGGAGTTAAACTCCACGGACCGTAGTGTTTCGACTACGAGTCAATTGTTTTACTTTGTTAAATTGAATTGATTGTCTTTCTGGGATTGTTTACAACAGTTGATATTCATAAGGATTTTAATACTTACGAACGGGTCACACCCAAATTTTTAAAAATAGAAGTTCATCTTGTATGAACCAAACCTTTCTTCTAAGGACTGTTTTGAAGTAATGAAATAAAGTAGTATGTATTTTGTTATAATCAAACGAAAAATTTTCTGGGACCAAAATTTGGATGTTAGTAAACGTCATAAAACGTTAAACTCTGATATGGGTGTT
>JBCNJP010006695.1:0-65063 GCA_039602395.1 Deinandra increscens subsp. villosa | reverse complement strand
CCCGGTTTCGAAATAACTTGAGTTAATATTATTTAATTTGCGTTTTATTTGAGTTTGGTTAAATAAGCGGATTAAGATGGTTACTGTGACATCCGTCACTTTAATTTTTAGATTAATTATAAAAATCTAGGATTTATTAGGATTTATTTGGAAATAATTGTGATTACGTGAATTATTTGAATATTGAAAGCCGTCACTGCGGACCGACCAACGAAACGAATAAAATATTTCGTTTGGTTTAAACTATGAGTTTAAATAAGATAAAGACTTTAGAAAAAGTCTTATGTTCGGTTAGTGACGAATTAGAGAAAATTACGCGTTAAATAGAAAGGAGCCGTGTAAAAACGTCACTGCATTCGGTCACCGACCGACTGTGACGAAACTGAAAAATAATTATACGGTTCTGAGCGTAATTTAATTTCATGAATTTTGGTATAAATATTGGAATTTATTGGATTCGGAAAAATACCCGTAAAACACGACATACACTGTGTGTAACTAGAAAGTTTATAAAAATTAAAAGAGAAGTGTGTGTGTGCATAAGTGTGTCGTAAATATATATATATATAAGTGAGATGGAGTGTAAAAATAAATCACATTTATGTGATGTTGTATGTATGTAATGATAAATTGATAAGTTATCATTACTAGTTATTTTTTTTAAAATCTCTACATACACACACACAAGACAAGTTTTTATAAAAAAAAAAATTTGTCACCTCCTTCACCCTCCCTCCTTATTTACGGCCCACCACACCCCACCCACACTTCTCATTATCACTTAATCACTCTCTCTCTAAAATCACCTACACACAACTTCTTTGAATCTTCAAACATTCATCCAACTCAAGAACACCAAGAACAATCTTCAAATCTTCATCATCTCTCAAGAACACCTACTTTCTTTCTCTAGCTTCAAAGTAAGCAAATATCATCTCATCTTCTTCTATATCTCAAAACCCACTTCCAAATCCAAGAACCAACATCAAATAATGATAAGTTATGGTAGGATTTGGAAGGATCAAGCTTCAAAACACAAGAATAAGTGAAAAACTACACTCACACACACACAAATCGTGATGTGTGTTAGTGTGTGTTTTGTGTGTTAAGCTTAATACTTGGGTTTGATCATCTTAAAACTTCCATGCATATAGAATCTAGATCATAAACTTGAAGTTTTATGAAAGATTACATGAATACTTAAGATGAAACCCAAAGTTTTTGAAAGAAAAACACAACTAATGGGTTAGATGATGCATGCATGAAGAAAAATCTATGATTTCATGTAGTTTCATGTATTTAAGATTATGTGATGTTATGCATTTGATCTTGGACTACTAATAAAGTTGTAGAATATATGAAATAGGGTATGAAACCCTTGGATTTTTTTAAATAAAAATCCGAAAATTTACATATATATATTTATGTAAATACTTGAAGATTGTAACAAAAATGTTAAATAAAAACAATATTTAGTGTCACAATTGTAGTAAATCCGCCTCATGGTCGTCAATGACGCCTACACGGTCGGTAACGATTGTCACTAACATAAACCCCGTGACTATTTCTCATGGTAATTCCGCCTATAATGGTCGGTTATGAGGAAACACGAGCGGTACACCATACATATGTAATACTTGAAAAATTATGAAGTTAAATATGTGGGTATTATATAAAATAGTTAAGAATTATAAAAACTAAAATGAGATCAGAAGTATTTATTGTATAAAAAGACCAAATCTAGTCATAAATACCTAGAGTATAGAAATGGAGAAAAAGTAATGATTAGAAATGGGACTTTAAAAGCTTTAAATGCTTTAAATGGGTGAAAAATGAGAAAATAGGACAAAAATCCGAAAAATCTGGTTTGGTCAGTAGGAGAACTCTAGTTATCAGTAGATATAATTTATAAAAATTTTCTAGAATTTTTAGAATTTATTTAATAATTAAAATGGAATTTATATGTTAAAAATTAGCTAAAAATGCTTAAAAATAGAATAAATTGGTGGAAAAATATAGAAAAATTTAAGAACATATTTTAGACAGTAGACAACTAATATAAGTGAAAATAATTGAAAACTTAGAAGAAAATGGCACCCGAACCTTTAAAACGATAAAATTAAGCATTAAAACGGGATAATTCGGTAAAAATTTGGTATAAAATATAAAAACAAAAGAGATCAGTAGCCGAAGGGCTTAAAATAGATTATTTATGGTTAAGAAACATATAAAAATATTGGAAAAATAGAAACTAGAATATAGAAGGAATATGAGCTAAAAACCGTTACCGAAAAGTCGTAAAAACAAGTTATTTGGCTAGAAATTAAGGAAAAATTCGAAAACATGGTGTTATAAAGTTAAGAATAATAATAATCAAGTAAATAGAATATAATGGGCCTTAGGATAAAATTTTGTGACCAAAGATTAAGTTATTATGCCTTAATTGTAGAAATTAGACGACCAAGGGCAAAATCGTCATTTTGCCAAATACTTGAGAAATTCAGAACTTGACACATTAGCTAGTTAGAAATACCTAAACTAATTTGATATTAATGGAAATAGGACCGAGGCTTTGAAAATTCACACATAGAGACACAAATTGCACAACCAGGCAAAGGTGAGTTTCACTAACTTAATGCCCCAATTTACTTTGATATATTTTGTTGAATATTTTGGGCTTATTATGATTGAAAATGCATTTTGAATTGAATGAATTGACTGGGAATATTATGGGTACGAAATTGAATGTGGGTGTCGGCGCATGCTCATAACAAGATGAGCCAGGCCTGAATTGAATTTGGAATTTGGAATTTGGAATTTAGAACAATGCCTTCTAGACCATTAAAGCAGCGTGAGATGTATTAGTAGATTCTACTGGGGTTGACCACCCGCTCTCACTGATCAGTCGCTCTGGTCGTGAAACATGGTGAGAAATACGATCGAACATGGGTCTAGTTTTGATCTAGAGCTTACGTTCAGTTTGTACATCGTAAACCTAGCTAGTTTACGAAACCATATTATATTCTCCATTTAGATTCACTCCCTAGATTCACAAAAGTTGAATAAATGGGACTAAATAATGAAGTGGAAACAGAAACGTTTTCTTTAGTGAACTCACCAACCTAGTGTTGACATTGTGGTTTTTTTACTATTTTTCAGGTAACTAATGGGGTGCTTTGACGTGTGGATCTGGGTGTACGTGGGAGAATTCGTGCTATGCTACCACGTGTTTATTATGTTTTAGTAGTTGTGAAATGTATGGGGACCTAACGATGAGATAGTTGATCTATCTTATCTTTTGTAAAACACTTAGGGGTAATTAGTGTACCCCAATTTTGTAAATGAAAAGTGTTTTTATATAAAATATGTTTCACTTATCAAAATCGCTAAAACTATGGGTTATTTAATTAATTACTACCACGTAAGACTTCCGCAACATATTTAGAAAATAAACGAAAAATGGGATGTGACAGTTACCGGGTTAGTTAACGGGGTTTTCTAGTTAAAAAGTTAACTTTGTTAATAGATGAGAAGAATAAAGAAAGTTAGAGGGTTAATTGAGTAAATAAGAGTTTTTGGCAAATTTAATAAAAGACATGAAATTGAGGGACCATAGCTGTAAAATTAAAAGAGGAGAAAACAAGTCTGGGTTTCCCCCAGACTCATAAGTCGCGACAGAGAGAGAGAGGGAGGGGGTATAGCCCTAGTTCTTGAAGAATCTCCAAATTGAGGGTGAAAGAGGGGCTAACTAGGAAGGAGGAAGCTGAATTCGGGTTTAGGAGGTCCCCTATACCTCAATTCCATCTTTATTTCTTGAGTTCTTGACCAAGTAAGTGAATTCTAGATGTAGGTGATTTTATGGATTTGAATCAAAGGTCAAATTGTTGCATGAAATCTGTGGTAAATGTGTTTGTGAGTTAAGTTGATGCTTGATTCCACCTTGCATGATTGATTATACGCATGTTTAGTAGAAATTAGGTTGGGTGAAGCCCCCACCTCATGGAATTTGAAATTTATGGTGAATGGGTGATTTGGGTTGGTTAGTTGAGCTCCATGTATGCAAGTAGACTCGTTATGAGCAATGGATTTAGTATAAAAGCTGAATTTTATGTTGTGTAGTAATTTATGGGTGGAATGAAAGCATGTAAGCTTCTAAAATTGTAGAACACTATGTATGCATATAAGGTGTTTGATGAAATGCTTGAATGAAGTTGATTATGTCTATGAGCTGAATTTTTATGAATTAAGTAGTGATGGAGTGTAGAATGTATGCATGATGAATGTGGAATTAAGGAATTTAATCAATGATTTGGTTATAGGTGAAGCTAGTGGAAGTGCAAATCATCATCGTGAAGGCAAGGCTAAATCCTAAATGTAACACGTAGCGGTTAGTTATGTATATGTACTTATATGCCTTGAATTGTGGAGTGTTCACTAGATGACAATAGCTATTGACCTAGTATCTAGTGAACACCAAGTACCTAGAGAATTGTTGTTGCGGGATGATGAACTTGGTATGAAAATGACCAAGTTGGAAAGCAGTGATGTATGACCCTTCTTGGGTTGAGCGGAAAGGTTGTGGCAAGATGAGGTTCTATGATAATATTAGTCCTCAAATTGTCCCAACCAAAAGTCAAGCGGCTTGGTACATTGCCAATGTGCCAAGGTTAAATTATGGAGGAGAATTAGTAACTAGAAGTAGATATAATGAACTGATTTTTTTATGGGTAATATCTTAGCGGGTCAAACGGGTTAGGAGGGTAATGTAAATGACTCTTTAACCCCGTTAAATTGGTGTGGATAGCGAAAGAATGGCGTAATAGCATGTATATATATATGGGTGTTTTTATAACTTTGTTAATCCGGGTTAGAAGAGCACAAGGAATGGGGCAAAGTACAAGCGGAAAACTAATTGAATGTGCAGGTGGGGGAGTCTAGGACGCCCAGAAGGGTGTCTGGACGCCTGGGGAGTCTGGACGCCCTTTTCCAGACGCAGGGGAGTCTGGACGCCATTTTTGGGGTCTGCCTACGCCCCTGGCCCATTTTTCAGAATTTTTCATGAAATGTATTGTATTATGCGGTTTATTGCTTTGGCCATTAATGCTAATGTGTTACTAGTGTTTTTGGCAGGTAATCAATATTAGACGGGTCGGGATCGAATCGAAGAGCTTTGGAACCGAACATCACATCTTATGGGACCTAGATGCACATGTTTGTTAATGTGAATGTTATGTAGTATTCTTATGAAGTTAATGGTGTCAAGCACCCGATTTTGTAAATGTGGCATGGTAATGGATGAAAGTTTTATATATGTAATGAAATTTTCAAACTCTGATATTAAAACGAGGTTAATACGTATAATTAGGATTGGGGCCTTACATGAAAGTTGTCAAATTCTTTGTTCAACACCTTGCATAGGACGAATTGATGTAACAATTTGGTAGGTAAGGCCATTGTAAGATAACCAAAATTTGTGACCTTCAGTATATAAAACTTTTCTTCTAGTCCTTTTCATGAATCTCTTTGCTCTTTGTACTAACATTGTCGTTGACCAGTTCAAATCCATATGTCCAAGATTATCGGGATCTATTGATCAAAATGTTCGTTAAACAAATCAGCATTTGGCATACTCCTAGTTATCAATCCATAATATGAAGCCAACAAAATAGAAATTAAAGCCAGATCTTCATCAGTTACCTTGGCAGAAAATGTTGTTTGAGTTGATTAACTTGGAATAGTAAAACTACATCCTCTTGAAGAACTAGAAACAGTAGAATTTCCACATTCTCGGCAAGAAATTCTATTGAAGTTAAAAAAACAAAATCACATGGTTTAGATTTAGCATTGATATTTGCAGCCTTCTGACCATGATATATTTATGTATTCTGAAGATGAGTTGTAGATTTATGAGCATTCAACATTTCCATTTCTCTTGCTCGAAGTTTACTTGTCAAAGCATGAAATGACAATGTTGGCAATTTTTTGTCATGAGTAAGTAGTAAAACATAGTTTTTCCACTTTTCAGGTAAGGCTTCTAATGATTTTTCTTTTAATTCTTCCTCCTTCTTTTCAACATTAACCATTTTCAGCTCACTTATCATATGCGACAATCGAGATACTAGAGTAGTAATATTTTCATTCTCATAATAATGGAAATTATCAAATTCTTCATTCAAGACTTTTCGTCTGCTCTTTTTGTATTGATCATTCCATTCACAGCTTGTAGCTAATGCATCCCATAACATTTTAGACTTTTTGCATGTGCTAAACTGATGCAACAATTCTTTAGGTAATGCCATGGTAAGATAACCATAAGCTTTCTTTTTGAGTTCAAAACTTTTTCTTTCACCAGATGTATAATCCTTTAATTCTTTAAAATTTCCTCCATCCCCAATTGGACGTTTGTAACCATGTTCAATTGGAATCCATAGATCAATATCATTAGTACTGATATAAGCCGAAAACCTTTGCTTCCAATTATGATTATCTTCCAATTGCAACAACTTGGGAACTTTCTGACTTGTTTCGATTCTGAGCATAGCTTGCATCGTGCTTTGCATAACTGCGAATGCTTGAAAATCTGTCATGTTGAATTTTGATGAAATTCTGCCCCATGAACCAAGTTAAACTTTAAATGAACCAAAGAAAATCAGCCAAACCGAAAAGGTCAACAAAATGATCAGCGAACCGACAACTTTTGAATGAACCGAAGAAATTTTTAGCGAAGTGGAATCACCTCAGCGGACTGAGTAAATCAGCGAATTAGAGAAACTTCGTATGGACCAATACTCAGCGAACCATTGGTTCGGTGCAATAACCGCCATGATCCATTGATAACCATCACGAACCAACAGATGAAGATTAACTAGCAAACCAAACACCGGACCAATGCTTCGGCGAACCAACAGTGAATTTTTCAACCAACGTACCAAACAGACAGCAAACCAATTATGTATATTGCCTAGCGAACCAACAGACTCATCTAGTGAACCAAGACATTCAACCGGCGAACCAAACTGAAATTTTCTGATTTTCACGAATTTGAATGCTTTGAATTGTGATTTGCGGCAGAAGTTAATAAAAACATATTACGAACGCCTAGAAATCAAATTTAAGACCAGAAACACTCATATTTGAGAAAAAATATCTCACCAGAAATTACGAATTTGATCAAATCTAGAACAGTCGAGCAACCTGGATTTGATCTGATACCACTTGTAAGTCCAGGGATTGACGTTACTACTGGTTAATTAATCAAATCTAGTGAAAGCAACAAGTAAATAAGCGTTTTCTTATAGAATCACTTGAAGATTACAAGGACACTCTCTCGTTTCTCTCTCTAGCTTACACAGACAGAAACAGACAGACTGATCAGAATCTCTAGAAGTGTTTAAAGTCTAGACAAGTCAAGACTATTTATAGTGTATGACTATCCGGTGAACCAACCATCAGCGAACCAATGGTTCGCTACCCAGGAACCATTGGTTCGTGGCTTGCTTCACTGAGCTCAAACATCAAAACTCTAGCTCCTATTAATACAACACACATGACACAATACAGCATACAGATTATGCTCTAACAATTTTTGTAAAAATTGGCTTTTTTCAAAAAAAAAAAAAAAAAAAAACACAACTTTGACTATTTTCTTCTACTCAACAAAATGTGAAAAATCCAAGACGGGCCTTGGATTTTGCACCCTTGTCAAAGGAAAAAAAAAGATGAAAATGATGAAATAAATGGGTAAACCCCTTAAGAGCAATCCAAGGAAGCTATTCAAAGAATCTTTAGAATAAAGTCACATAAACATGAGTAATCTCAAAAAGACCACTATTTACGCTTTTTACCACTTTTCAAATAAAATATCCACACCCTAACCCCAAGCCCACCCTTTTAGGACCTCATGATAATTATGTGATTTCTGGTATGATCTGTGGAGGTTCGATTTTGTGTCATGCTTATGCTCTCTACTTGTTTTCACCTAGGTATGAGTGTTCATCCCAAAATATACAAATCAATACCCTGAGAGTTGAGTGATCACTTGTGAGGTATATATGTTTGTACAAAGATAAACTTTTAGTAGGCTTGTCATTAATGTTTATATTTCAACAAAATGAAAAGAAAAATAATCAATGGAAAGCAAGTTGGAAAATAAATTGAGGAATGTTCTTTATAGTGCCCGGAATCTTGATTTCACGAATTAATAAACTTTTGTGATGTGTCAGGCCTGAGTTTTGCTTGAGGATAAACAAAGGTTCAAGTGTGTGACGTTTGATATACATTAAATTAT
Source organism: Deinandra increscens subsp. villosa (assembly GCA_039602395.1). Taxonomy (NCBI): domain Eukaryota; kingdom Viridiplantae; phylum Streptophyta; class Magnoliopsida; order Asterales; family Asteraceae; genus Deinandra; species Deinandra increscens. Next base: position 56,776 of record JBCNJP010006695.1, on the reverse strand, counting down.
ACATATTTTTATATCAAATATTCCTCACATTTTGGATTATTTCTGACTAATTATTATCAAAATAGTGTTATATTGTTTTCTTTTTAGTTTTTCAGTGTAATCCATGTGAAAATCACAAAAGAATTCAGAATGCTTAAAAACAAAGAAAATATGAAAACTTCGTGATTTTGTGCCAAGACCCGAGCTATGACATGATGCATTTATACAACTATCTCTCAAGTGAAGAAAAAATGGTAACCACAAAACCCAACCACATCTCGGAGCACAACTGCTACAAGATAAAGGTGTGCTCAGCAACCGCTAAAAACTTAGCAGGAGCATATCTGGAGCTAGAAAATGAGCCATGGGACCCATAAATAGTGAATTTTAGTATCTCGACGAGAGGAAATAAGGTCTAAACGGAATGTTTCTACGTTTGGCACGACCCATGACAAACTTTAGCACGCCCCCGTGCCAATGTACAGCGCCTGACGCTCCTCTGACAGGCACGACCCCGTGCCAAAGTACCGATTTTGGCTATATATAGACCCTCCCCCCCCCCCCCCCCCCCCCAAACCTCTTATTTAAACTAGCTCATCTCCTCCCTTTTTTCTCTAGTGTAGTTTTTGTTCTTCTCTTGAGCCATTTGACATTTTTATGTTTTGTAATCAAGTTTATAAGAACATTAACTTAAGTAGTTTTTACAAAGTATTTGTCTATGAATCTTTCTTCTACTCTTAAGAAAATCATTAAAGCCATGATTGGCTAAACTCTTATACTCACTTGGGAATCAACAAACCTTTGGCGGGTTGGTAAGTGACTTTATGAACTCATCTTAAGGTGTGTGTTAATGACTTTATGAAAACCTTTTTTATTGAAAGTTTATAGTAACATTTTTGAACAATCATGCTCTACATATCGCATACCATTTGAGGAGTGGAAATCTCATCAACCGACTTGTGACACCCAGTTGGGGGACGATGCATGATCCTTCAGGTGACTCGCGCCCCATGCTACACGATACGTTCGGGGTCCTTGTGTCTATGTAAGTAAACCCGGCTGTCACGCATGTGCAGGCTGAAAAGTATTTGGTTGGAAAAGAGGGTTGGTTCATAACCGCGTATCGAGTGTAATGGTATTCGGACCAAGATGCCCTATAACTTAATGGCATTATAACCACTATGTTTGCGTACTAGCAGCATAGTTCCCCATGGTTCGTACCAAAAAGAGCGATCAACGGGAGAGTAGTGATACTAGATTTGAGGCTGAGAGACGGTATAGTTGCCTGCTAGTAAACAATCTTAAGGAAAGTTTATAAATAACCATTTTACCTTCATTAACCACTTGTAAGTTCTCTCAAGTGATATTAACTTCGATTTACAAAACTAAAAACACCATCTTATTTTATCTTTATTTTATTTTATTTTCTTTAGTTTAGCTTAACTAACCCTTTTTCTATCTTTAGATTTGGTTAGACGTTAACAAATATTGGGTACCTAGAGCCCTCATTTTCCTTGTCTCCTTGAACGATCTTGGTCAACTTACCACTTCTATACGACTTCATGATGGGTACACTTGCCCGTGTTATGTGGTGAAATAGTAGTTGTTCAAGTTTATCGTGTTTTATAAATATAAAAGTTAATGCAATAAAGGTGTTACTAAAGCTGCTATATTTTTATATAAACCACAATGCACACCAAGCTTGTTGGCGCTGTTGTCGGGGACACACACGAGGAATTTGAGAAATACCCGAGTTAACAGCCTAACCTTCATTTTTATTATAAAAAGAAATTTCTTTAACCTTTTTATTTTATTTTTCTTTTTCTCCTTCTTTCCTCTTTAAGCCTCTCTTAATTTTCTCAGAGAAATATTTCAAGGATGGATCAATATCCGGAGACATATTTTGGTTATAATGATAGATGGCCCCAATCTGTGTGGTGCAGAATCTGCAGCGGTCCCTACTACTCTCGGGACTGTTACATATTAGTGAGAACGCCTGCGTTTTTGCGAGTGGATGATAACCCACCAGAGGAAGGTCCAAACCATTTATGTTATTTTTCTCCACCACCACAACTGACCGAACACAATGCATATTGTTCTAAATGTGACCTTTTCCACGGCAAGTGTCGCATCTATGAACAAGAAAATACAAGAATGCCGGTTGCGGATGAAGATTTTTCAGTTTCAAATTCTTCTAAGTGTATACATGGTTTTTCTTTCTTTTGCTTACCATGTAGTAAACATCATTATAGGGATGAAAATCTTGAACAAACTAAAAATAACTACACACCATATCCAATAGAAACACCTTCTTCCCCTCCTAAAAAATGACCTTGAAGAAACAACTAAAAAATGATAGAACATGTCAAGGTTATTGAAGCATACATTAAAAAAAATATGGGTGGAAGAAGACGAAGCACGAGAAAGTGTAAACCAAGAAGCCATCATATAAGAGGAACCTCCAAATACTCCTGAGACATTTAGTTGTTCAGAGACGGAGGAGTTGGTCGCAACAACTTCGGGTCCCTTAAGCGATGGGACGCCATCCAAGAGGAAGTGATGAACAACCAGCGCATCAACTCACAACTTGGAGGCAACGAGTCTGTAGGATCGAGGTTTAACATAGTTTTAAACCTTCACAAGAATTTACTTTATAGATAACACCAGGCGGAAACAAGTCTTACTAACTCTTGGTAAAAGTAATCAAAGTACTGGAAATAAGTAAGAACACTTGAGATTGGTTAATACGACACTATATTTATATACTTGATAATTGTTGGAGTACGTGTGTGTGAAACAAAGAGTACAAGTTATCTTATATAGTGCTAAGAAATCAAGGAGAGCCCTTAATTTCTCTACGATCGATCTAGACCGCTAATCTATAGATCCATGAACTTACATGATTACAAAGATATAATAAACTAAGCTAGAGAGTATTTCGATGGATTCAGTTGGCGAGAAATAGAGCAACTTGATCTTCTGACATAGATAGGCTTTGTCGGGTCAAGTGGTAGAAATTAACTTGTCCGAGATAACTCTCCTAATCGAGATAATTCGAGTTATCTAGGACTACCACTGCTATTGAGATAAAATTTGTTCAACCAGTATAAGTTTACCTCCGAGATAAATAGTTACTTCGGGCATGTTTAAGTCATGCGAGGTAACTTTTATCTTGGGTTTTCTATATCTTCCGAGATAACTGAGTTTAGCCGAAATAACATCAGATTTTGGAGAATTTAGTTCCTTACAGTCTCTCTCCAAGATGATGCTTCCAAAATCTTCTAAAGTTTCTATTGTAATCATAGTTTGGTTCCAGAATCGACAAAATTTTGCAATACCTACATCTCATCAAGGAGATGAACCTTCATTTCTCATTGATGCTTCACTGCCCCTGGCATAAGGAAAAAGCATGTTGGAGATCATAAAGTGGAATATTCTTTGTCTGTCAGAGTCACTTCATTCTCCTGGATTCAATTTGCTATGCCTAGTGAAAGATCCATCAGCTCTGTAAATTAGAAACTTTCGAGTGGCATTTCAACTTTTTCAACAGGGCAGCCAATGTTTATAGGCTTAGCAGTAGAAATTTCCCTGAAGCTATCATCAAAGTACATCCTGATCTTCATCATCAAGGTCTGTTCTTCAACGCACATTCGCTTCAAATCACATGGAATACTTCTCATATAACCAACTCATATTCAAAAAGGCTTCTCATGACTTCATCGGTTGATAGTCCGAGTTCTTCACTATTGCTGGTGATAATCAGGTAGTTCTTTGCATCTTCATCAAATCTCCATGAGATTATTTTTCTTCTGTCATCATGTAGGTTATCATGTCCCTCCTCATCCTTAGATGATTCAGAGCTTGAAGAAACAACATAAGGTCTTTTCCTTTTCTTTGCCATTGTCTTCTTTCTCTTAAAAAGACATGTTTCAGAGTTCGGTTTCTTTGGTGAGGATGTAGGTTACTATAAAAAAAAGGGTCATTTAGTAACACATTATTTTAATGGCATTTAGTGTTTGTGCCACTAATATAGACTTTTAGTGACATTTAGATTTTGTGTCACTAATACAGAGTTTTAGTGGCACTTTAAATATGCCACACTTACCTAAGATACTTTTTTGTGGATTTTAGTTTATGCCACTAAATATATTTCCTAAAAATTTGGATATTATATTGTATTGCACTGGGTACATCCAATATAATTTCATAACAAGGGGTATATTCGTCTATGTGTTACCACAATTTGGTTCTGAACAAAATTTACATCGTAGGTTGTTAAAAATACGTCAACATATCGTATTAATAATGTGTTAAAGTAATATATTTTTAATAGTTATAAAAGTAAAACAATTTAAAATATAAATGTATTTAACTTATATATTTATCAATAGATTATTAGAATTTGAGAAAAAAATCTATATTGAATGGCTTTGAATATGAATTAATTAAAAATGAAGCGCTAGACTAAAAATAGTACCGCCAAACCAAAATAAATAAACCCTAAACTTCATTCCCCTCAACCTCAAACAAAAAAAAACCAGTTGAAGAAAAGGGGAAGAAAAGCATCGATGTTCGTGCCTACATTCTGACCCAAATCAGCAAAAGGAGAAGAAAGGGATCGACTCTCGCAAATCAGCAAAGAATGAATTCCTTCCTTTCTGCTCTCTTCCAAAACGCCAACTCTCTTACGAAGAACCGCTGCACATGTTAGCTCTATCATATTTATCACAAAATCAAAATCATATTCAGTTTAGACAGATTAAATCTTCTTTATTGAACTCAAATTGATCTTTCTCGTATTTAAGATATGCTTATTAGTATCGATTTCCGATTAACAACATAGGATGCCCATATGAGATTTGAGTTTTGGTCCTCTTTCTCGCCCATATTTACCCTTTTCGTTATAAGCTTTTGAATTTTGTGGCTAAACATAATATCTATTGTCTTTCAAAAATTGTATACCACTTTCTGCGCATGATCATGTTGCTTTCTTTTTTATTTGTCGACATTTTGGAAAATAAGTTTGATTGGTACCAAATATGCATATTTCTATATAAATTGTTTGATAAACAGGTTTCTACCAAATGTTATTGAATTCCAAAGCAACCCCATCCAGAGCCACGAACTGAAACACACGCAGACTAGTTACTGAAAATGACCCATTCTTCTCAAATCCATTTGTACTAGGTCCAACAAATTGTTTTCCTACTGGAACTATAAACATAGGAGACTCAAACTTACTCCATAAATTAATCCATATTCATTCTTTTAGCATATTTTTGTGACTCTGCATATGTTTTATATCTTTGTATTTATTCATAGGTCCTTCCTATTAAAAGAAATTGGGTAGGAAAATCTAACATTTTTGCACCATTTTTGCACCTATTTTTGTAACTATAATTGTTTTCTTGATTTTAAGTTAAATTTAAGTTACATTGTCACAAATGTCCATGATTTCCAAGTACAGTAGATAAATTTGTTTTTCATTCGGTTTTCAAATTCCAAAAATTGATTTACCGTGTTTTAGTTTGAAGCAATAATTTGATGTCATTTTAATAATTTATAATGCTTTGGTGATGCAACAGAAACATTAAAAATCATTGGGCGTCAGAAACAGTAGAAATCATTAGTATCTATAAACAATTTTTAAAAAGTTAGTTAATATGGGATTGATTTACGAAGTAAAGAAAATCCTCAAGTAAGTTAATTTTTTCTTTTTTAGTCAAATCTTTTTAGATGATTTAACTTTTCATCTCTATTTTCAATGGCTATTATTAGACGTAATTGTATAGTAGCTCAGTTTGTATATCGTTAGATAGTTGAGGGATGTCATTGTAATATGTTCTTGTATATATATCGTTTGTGAATGAATGGAGAGGCAACCTTTGAATCATAACAGCTATATCATGCAGAATATAATTACAGGAGTTTGATTACACATGAAAATTGTACTTACCGCTAAGAAAGGCACTGGTTTGATTGCACATAAAAAACTGAGGCACGTATAATCTTTTTGGATTGATTGCACAAGAAAAACCGAGCAAATATTACCTAAATGTCTTAACTTAAAAAATTTAGAAAGGCACTGAATTTGATTGCACATGAAAATACTTGCTGCTCAGACTAAGAACAATGATTATAAATGGGTCACAATGAATTAGGTGTTAGAGTAAGCTGCAATTGTTTTTTATTCTTTTTATATATATACGTGTGTGTGTATTTTGTGGTTTGTAGGTGCAAAATGGTATCTTCTCCTTAAAGTAGGTTTAATTTTATTTTATAAGGGTATGTGTGAGTAGATCAATGGATTTGGATTCCTTTTAGGCGCTTATTGAACTATAAGGTTTTTGCTTAAAGAGCATTAAAACAAAAAGTTTTTTTTATATTGGATTCTCATTAATTTATCAAGTGTTAGTGAATAGGCAAGATAATAGGTTGAATTGATGAAACTGTTCCTACTGCAAACACTCTTGGAGACTTGGCTGGTCTGAGTTTTTATTCATGAATTTCTTTGTACTATGTTCAGTTTTAAAACATGCATATAGGTTCTTTATGTAAAGAATAATCTGATCGGGTCAAAGTGAGATAGATGGATACTGGTCAGCACAGCAAGAGCATTATTTAATCACATCTTTTTTTAAATCGTCTTAAAGTAAGAGTTGTTTGCAACAGTAAAAACCACTCTTCTTGTCCTCTGTATGTTTTTTTAACCATTTCACTAATAGTATTACTTGGAACAAACCCATATTTGACATGACTAGATAATAGGTATTACTTGAAGCAAATCCATTTCGATTGACCAGGTTCTTGGCAAATCTGTAGTTTTGTTATACTTTTGTAGAAGTTAATTGATACACTCTTGGGATTTTATATTATTGTAGTTTTGCTACTTTTGTGTATACATATATAATAAGATGAATTTTATTACTTCATAAGTTGTTCAATTCACTGATCAACCCGTTTGTTTTCTCTTAAACTAATTTGTAAATGTTTATATAATTACACTAGTGGGGGTACCCACGCGTTGCGGCGTCGATGGTTTATAGGGCGTTTTCGTCATTTGTTCGCTTGTTATGGCAGCACGACGATATACATCGAATTGAAATTGTCATTTGTTAATTTATCTACACTTGTAGAACTCAAACAAATAACAACAAACACCCGAATTGAAAAATATATTGGTCACAAACATAGTAATTTAAAACCAAATGAGTTGTAAGATAAAAGTCATCAACATAGTTTAAGATATCAGTAATAACATAGTACCTTTTAAATCAAAATCTGAGGGTTATTGAATTCCATAGTGAGGAAGTCCGTATGTGGTTTTTTTTTTCTTGTGTGTGTGCATTAAGTGTGAAAACTGAGAGAAACTCCGTATGGCTGATTTGTATTCAGTTTTTCCAATATCAATGAAAGTCATGGTTTATTTAGCTTGTTTGTTTTCTTTTGTTTTCTTTTCGTTGCGGCGGCAAATGTTTATAGTGTGTTATTCGTCGTTTATTCGCGTGTTGCGGCGGCGATAGTTTATGATGCGTTGTTCATTGTTTGTTCACGTGTTATGGTGGCGTGACAATTTACATCGCGGTTTTCGTTGTGGCAGCGACAGTCTATAGCGTGCTATTCGTCATTTGTTCGCTCGTTCGTTATGGTGGCGTGACAATTTACATTGCAGTATTCGTTTTTATTAACACGATGCGACCCAATGATAATTTATAATGCGGAACATGGGCGTTCCGCCACTTACAAAAATGTTCAGTCTATTACATATGTTTTATAAAAAAACATGAATGTTATATATTTAGTACAAATTGATAAACTAAACTACAGTTTTAATATGATAAAATATGAGTCTTGACTTAAATTTATGATTACTGGTATTAAGAGTATATATGAAATTGAGTTTTGGGTCTTTTTGTGGAATTTTCGAAACTAAGTGAAAAGCGAAGAAAAGGTATAAAACCCTTCAATTGATGTCAAGTGGTATGCATTGTTCAATATAAAACCCCACACTCACAAGAAATCAGTAGCGAATCTATCAACACCATTGGAGCACCTATCTTTTGTCCGACTCTAACCTATTACATCTGTCAACACTAATAGTTTATATATATTTATATATTTTTAAAAGGTTTAGTAGTATTATATTTACTTTACATGACTCACCTCTAAGTAAATATCTACAAAAAAACCAATAAGCTTCGTCTCTCTAAAGAAGTGCACCAAAGTAGTCATTTGAATGACAAAAAATTATTCAACATACATGCAAATGGGTAGTTGTAGCCTTTGCATACCTATTACTGCTCCAACAGTAACAATCTGTTTACCTATTACATGAATTCATTAACCTGGTTTTAAGCAACTTTTTGGCCAGATAACATCCAATCGAACAGGGATCCTTCTGCATACCTATTACAGCTCCAACAGTAACAATATTTGTACCTTCAAGTAGGAGCCTTGTTTCCCAACTTCATACCACCTCAAACAGGGATCCTTTTAAAAAAAACAGCAACCATCAATATGTAAATAAAGTTACCTGACAAAAGACAAAGGAATTAAAAATGAGTTTATTGAGAATAAGATTAGAATAATCTCTCCATCAAGGTTAAAAAATGATATCCCTTTCGATTGAAGAATCCTAATAACTCACTGATTGAAGAATTTTAGAACTGTACCAAAATCATATATAAATCTATAACATTAACTTCAAATACAAATAACAGTTTAAGAAACTGAAAAAGAATATCCGAATATAAAACCAGATAACCTTACAACTACTACAAATATGAATTTTTAGAATCGTCCCAAAAATCATCATAATTTTTTTTTTTTTTTTGAGTTTTGACCTGTGTGGCTTCTTTTATCTCCTGGTTACTTTTTCTAGTTTTACCTGTTAAGGATCATATATATCCCAAGTTGACCCATTTATGAATGAAAGGTTGAAATTCACACCTCTCGTATCACATATTCATTCGTTCTAAAATAAATGTGGCTTAAGAATAAAAAAATTAAAATCACACCTATGGTATCAAATGAGGTCCATACCATAAAATGTAGACACCAGGAATTACACTCAATAGTAAGTATATGCTTCCGCGAGCTAACTTTTTTATTTTCATAAGACATGTGAAAAGTTAATAGAAATGAAGTTTCCCCAATGCATAATTCTTTTATAGCATTAAACCTTTCTAAGATTAACTTTATTCCAAGATTTAATGTTTTAATATCATAACTAACACCTTCTTTATTTTTATAGAAGTGAAAAAAAGGGCAGAAACTGTTATGAGATCAAACCTAACCAACCCATTTTGACCCGCACTAAAAAGATGACCCGTTACCCAACCTGATAATCTTAACTATAAAAATGCCAATAAAAGGAATTAGCAATATCATTATCACAATAATCACTCATATTCGTCCTCTCATTCTGATCAAGGCCATAAGCAAAAACACATTATTGGGTATAAAGATTCTCAAAATCTTAACCCCAACAATCTGCCAAACCAGGTGCCTCATTTGGGCTAAATAGAGGTCAGGTTCTGTAAATGGTTATTTGACTCCTTCCAATCTTATACTGAGGTGGTGGTGGTGAATGAATATGTGAAAACTGTGTCTTTTAAATGGTTATTAATATTGCAACAGTATTAATGGCAACTTCTTCATAAAGATTAGATTCACATAACATAGAAAGCCTCTCTAATCCATAATGCAGCTGCTGATACATCAATGTTGAAGCCCATTTCGTATTTAGGCCTCCCTAAATTTTGTACTTGTGTGTAATTAGTTATATAATATTTGTATGGTTTTTTCTGAATGTAACAACCTTTGATATTTTCTATTATATATTTTTTCTACCTGGGCAGTACTAACAAAAGATCCTTAGGATTTAACTATAGGCTTGAAAAAAGGTCCTTGATATGCATAAACATGGGGTGGGGGCTGCTATGGTGGCTGCTATATGGATTGAACTGTGTTTAGATATTAGAGGGGTTTACGAAAGATGTCTTTCAGTGGCCACATGCTCCCTGGTTTTATCCTTACAAAAGATACAGTGCTGGCCCAGTGTTGGTTTTATTTGAGTGTCATATATTTTGATCCACATCGGACCTCTTTTGTTTTACTCTTAAATTAGTGCAGCCACTGTTTTGATCCACTGATTTCACTTTCATTTACAACTGAGAAGTGAGACCCCAACATTAAATTTCTATAAAATGATTAAGAGTGCCATTTTCATAAATCTGAGGTCACAACATTTATAGTGATGTGTAAAAAAGTAAAGTGACGCCAATTAAGTCGGGTATAAATTTAAGTTTGCCCTGATCTTTATTTGTAATTGTGTAAAATTATTAGGCAAACTGATCCTTTCTTTTAAAAATAAAAGGTACATTGATATTTTTAGTTTAAAAACCTTGTTTTCAATAGAAGTCCTTGTTTAAGAATAACATATCAAAACTATATTATCATAAATGACATAAGTATATATTAAGTATGTACTTGGGGAGCTGAAGAGCTACTTTTTGCGGATCGCTGGAGCTGCTGGACTGCTGGTCAAACATAGCTAAAAAGAAATAAATGTCAAACGGGCAAACGACCAAAGTGTACTGATGTAATCCCAAAAAAAACTGTATAGTTACTGATGTAATTTTATTTTCGCAACGCACCAATTGTTTAACAAAAAAATAGGTAAAGGTGTTTCGACCCAACCTGATCTACTTAAGCTCGTGCCAGAAAAGTTGTAGTTTTGACCGATAACCAACCCAACTATGAAGTATGTTCCAATAAAGTTCATTGAGTTTCAAACTCATTCTGACCAAGAAGCTAATTGTTTATAAAACTCACATTAGATATAGCTCCTTCGACTACATCAAAAAAGAAAAGGCATATGTTCCAGCACCCTTTGCTGTCAAGTTGCACCGAGTTTCCCTACTTCCAAGCCACTTTCCTACAATAAATTTTTAACTGAATTAGAAAACATAAAAATCAAGAGAAATGTCAAATTAACTTCATGACAAAGTTACCTTCGATCCAAATGGGTCTTAGATTTTTCTGCAATTAAATCTCACAACAGATTAAAACCTAATATAAACAATAAAATCAAACAGTTAGGAAGAAACAACCTTAAAATCGACTGGAATAACAGATCTTGTCATCGTGTAGTTGACATCAAAAGAAAGCTGCATACACCTACAAACATTCTACAAAAGAACAATGAAAGCATCATTAATTCAATTTAATCATAAAAAATAAAAGAAATGTTAATAAAAAACATTTCTAAGCAAACTTGAACTACCAAACCTGAATATGAAACAAATGAAGAAGAAAGGTTAAAAGAGAACGTAATTTTAAACCTGAATATGGCTCGAACTTGCAGATCATGAAATCAAAACGAAAATAATACGGGAAACATCATGAAATCAAAACAAAACTTCAAAATGAAAACGAAAAAGAGATTACCTGATCTGTACCTGTCCGGTAACCCTAGATCGATAGCCTGCTAAAGAAGAAGAAGAAGAAAGATTCAAGAAACTTTACAATTGATAACCTGAAACAAAGGTGTGTTAATCTCAGAAAAAACGTACAATCGATGAAGAAGAACGGAAAGGAGGTTCATTTGAAAGCCTTGCCTGCTCCGTCGTCGCACATTTCCTGCCCCGGCAACGCGAAGGAACGATCCAGAACTTCTAGGGCTTTAGAGAGATAGAGAGAGGGGGAAATGTCTGATGTTATACAGATCTCAAAAGGAACGATTTTGTACCTGTAAGAAGGAGGAGTCTGATGTTCCTTGTAAGAAGGAGGAAAGGAGTCTGGTGGAGTGTACGATTTGGGAGAAAAGGAGAAAAGATGTACCATACCTGCTCTTCATTCGATTAGAAGGAGACATCTCTGCTCTTCGTTCGATTAGAAGGAGAAAAGGGAGAAAAGTTGTACATTTTGCTTATTTAATTGTACCTCTTAAAACTTTAAGAGATTTAAGAAATTAAGAGATTAAAAAAGAGTTGTATTATAATGTAGTAAAGATGAGTTGAATTTTAATTTGTACTAATGTTTGTTTATATGGTTGATGACTGTTGGAACTTTTAATAAGTGTGACTGACGCCATCAAATCTATTCTCGAATATTCGGTTGAAGAATCCATTGTGGTTTGATTCAGAGACGCGGGTTGTGATGCTCGAGGCTTGCAGGTTTGGACCGAAGACGTTTTCTTGAAAAGTCAACCGTTCGGGTCAACGGTCAACGTAAAAGTCAACGGAAGATCGGTTCGAGCGAGTCAAGCTTCATATTAATTAAATCATCTTTGATTTAATTAATAATAATTATGTCATTTGTTTATTTGTATTTGCTCATTTGTATGTGTGTTAGCTAGTTAGTGGGCTAGTGAGCACATGGGCTCTCTATAAATAGGAAGGGATAGCTTCATTTGTTAGATGATGAATAAGGATGAATAATGAGTGATGTGAGCTATTATTTCTTATTATAAGGATGAATAATGAGTGATGTGAGCTATTATTTCTAGAGAGAGAGTCTCACATTGGGTTTGAGCTCAACCCAATGTGACCATGGATTTCCAATGACGAGTTTGTAATCATTCGGTTCGTTGTAATCATTCAGTAATAATCAATGAATCGTTTGATTTTATTAGTTCTTGTCATTTATTATCTTTGATTCTCTTCATCCCGTCTCCTTCATCTAATCTTCGTTCTTGCTCAAGATCGGAATTCTCGACGTGAAATCGGTCCTGACAAATGGTATCAGAGCGGGTACCGATCAGATCTCGTCTCACGACGAATCTGGTCACTCGGATCTTGATTTTGAGCTTGAATGAGGTGCTGATTGAAAAACCCACTTTGGAGACTTTTTCTACTTTTTCTTATTTTTGGAGCTGTTTGGATGATTTCTGGATAAATCTGATAGATTCTTGTTGTTGGGTTCATTTAGATATGATTTCATGCTCCATATGTTCAATTCAGTGAAGAAATACGAGATCTGAGGCTGAAAAACGAAGCTGTTAGAGTTTTCCCGTTTTTGGGGTTTTGAAGATTTTTTGAGCTTTGATTCTGAGTTTTTGGTGTTATACTCAGTGTTTTTGGATGAAATAAAGCACTATTCTTGATGGAAAACGCATTCCGGATCCAATGGAAGCATCGGTTTCGCCTGATTCGCAACATATTTGACAGATCTGGAAAAACACACACTTGACGGTGTTTGTGCGTGTTCTTCATGTTCTTGGTTATTTTCCAGATTTTTGTAGCTGATTCGATCTGAATTACTGCTGTTTATGGATTGTTTGTGGCCAGAACATTGTCATGAATATCTAATCTTCACGAATCGTTCACGAATCTGTAGTCTAATCTCATTTTGGGACATCGCACGCATCATATTTGTCTGTGTTCATCATTTTTCTGGGTTAGTTGAAGATTGCCTTGGCGATTTCACTGAGCATGAAGATGTTCTTGGCGATTTCATGGTTGGCGATCTCGAATAAACCTTGGCGGTCTCGTTTCTTGCATTGGCGATCTCGAATAAGTGTTGGCGACTTCGTTTGTTTGGCGATCTCGACTGTCAGGACCGATTTCACGTCGAGAATCCCGATCTTGAGCAAGAACGAAGATTAGATGAAGGAGACGGGATGAAGAGAATCAAAGATAATAAATGACAAGAACTAATAAAATCAAACGATTCATTGATTATTACTGAATGATTACAACGAACCGAATGATTACAAACTCGTCATTGGAAATCCATGGTCACATTGGGTTGAGCTCAAACCCAATGTGAGACTCTCTCTCTAGAAATAATAGCTCACATCACTCATTATTCATCCTTATTCATCATCTAACAAATGAAGCTATCCCTTCCTATTTATAGAGAGCCCATGTGCTCACTAGCCCACTAACTAGCTAACACACATACAAATGAGCAAATACAAATAAACAAATGACATAATTATTATTAATTAAATCAAAGATGATTTAATTAATATGAAGCTTGACTCGCTCGAACCGATCTTCCGTTGACTTTTACGTTGACCGTTGACCCGAACGGTTGACTTTTCAAGAAAACGTCTTCGGTCCAAACCTGCAAGCCCTCGAGCATCACAACCCGCGTCTCTGAATCAAACCACAATGGATTCTTCAACCGAATTATTCGAGAATAGATTTGATGGCGTCAGTCACACTTATTATAAGTTCCAACAATGACATGATGAATATAATAAAAAGTTTTGAAGCTATGTTTCTGTTGTTGATGATGAAGGATAAACATGTTTGAAAGTTTAAACTATTTGTGTAAACATTTTGAAATTGAAAGATGTTTGAATATTTAGATTACTTTTGTAAATATTTTGGATCTTTAATCATTTTATCGAATTTTTATTTTATACTTTATATTGGAACTGTGATTTTTGTTGCAATGCATCATTAAAAATAGTGTGTATATATATGCGTTTGTGTGTGACTACAATAATCTTTTAGTGGTATAAACTATATGTGCCACTAAAACTATCATAGATAAATAAGTAGGATAACCTTTTAGTAGCTAAAACATCTGCCACAATAGTCTTTATTTTTATTGTGAAAGAAAAACAAATGCCACTACAGATCTAAAAAGTTTGTGTGGCACATTGAAAAGGTGCCACTAAAAGGCTTTAGTGTCACCACTTCTATTCGCACTTTTCTTTTGTGCCGCAGATTGCGAAAAGGGTTTTTAGTGGCACTTTTTTTTTGCTTTTAGTGGCACTTTGTGTGCTACTAAATGGTATTTTTTTGTAGTGTTTGGGAGATGGTTCGATCTGTGAGTGAGGTGGAGAAATGGGTTGAGGTTATGTTGGTGGAATAGGTTGAGATGGTGCTTTTTTATTCTAGGTAGATGCTCAATATGTGTGAAGTTATCAGTTCTAAATTTTGCTGGAATGGGTTTCGTGAGTTTTGGCTTTTTGGCAGGTGGCTTTTTAGTTACTGGTCTACTGGTCTTGGAGGGTTTCTTTTGGCAGGAGTAATGGAGATTTGGGTAGTAGAAGGTTGATCAGCAAAAGGTATGTTTCCAAGAAGTGAGTCAATTAAAGTCATAGGTTTGGGAGGAAGAGAATGAGTAACTGAAAATGCACCAGGAGGCCTAGGAACACCAGTTCTTTTTGAGATCCTTGATTGCTCCTTTCTGATTTCAGAGTACCTATTCCTTAGATTTGTCAAAGAGGATGAATTTATGACCCTTTTGTCTTCACCCAGAAACTCTAAGAAGTATCTTTTAGAGCCTTGGTCCTCTGGATTTTTTAGAGGAGCCTGTATCAGTTTCTGAGTCTCATTTTCCTTCATCTTCTCATGTTTGGCAGTATCTGTTGATGCATAATTTGTGCATCGTGTGAGGTATCTAATCAAGACGATGTGAAGAACATGACAATGCAAGAAGACTGTCAAATGAACTGGATCCGAACTGCCAGTTCGGATTAGGCGAACCGCCAGTTCGTTTGAGGTTCGGTCAGTCGGTAATAAATAGTTGGTTTGTCTTTGTTTTCTGTAACGAGTTGAGAGAGAGATCAGAGTTAAGTGTGTGTTTCTGTGGTGTTTTCTTTGTGTGTTGTTCTCAGTGCTTTTTAGATTGTAATTGTTCATTTTGATCAATAAAACGATCTTTAATTACTCGTTTTTCATCCAAAATAGCTAGATTGAGTAGACGATCTGATGCTCACAAACTTTCAAGTGGTATCAGAGCTTTCTGGTTCATTCTACTGATCTGTGGTTGCTATTCATTGGAGTTTTTGAAACAAAAAGTCTTGTTTTTCAAAAATTGGAGTGTTTTTACGAGTATTTGGTCATTTCTGCTGAGAATTTTGTGAAATCTGTAAAAAATCGTGAGTTTTGAGTAAAAATGGTTCAGTTCGGCTGAGGAACATTCTGTTCGAAATAACCGTCATCGGAACTCCTGGTTCGGCATTAGTTCGTTTGCCCGGAGTACTAGTTCGTTTCTAGTTCTTTTGAGTTTGTTTGGTTCCTCTTCGTTTCTAGTTTGGAAAGGTTTGGTAATTCATTTTTAGTTCGGATAAGTTTCAGTCTAGTTACGGTTCGACTAAAGTTTTCTGTTCAGACTCAGTTCGGCTAAGGTTCCAGTTCGGATAAGAGTTTAGAGTTCGGGTGTGGTTCGGGCAATCAGAATTTGAAAATTTCAAAAAAAAAATGTCGGATTTCCAAGCTTTTGCCATGATGCAGAATGCAATGTAAACCTTGATTAATTTTGACAACGAGATTGGAACAAGCCAGAAAGTTGCCAAGTTGTTGAAGTTGGAAGATTATCAGAATGGGAAACAACGGTTTTCTTCTTACATAAGTACGAATGATATCGATTTGTGGATTCAGATTTGAAAGCTTTACATGCATCCAACTGATCAAGGGGATTTTAAAGAAATTCATACTTTTGATGCTGCTGAAAGGTAAAGCTATGAGCTTGAACAAAACAATTATGGGATGCATTATCGGCAATGTGTGAAGGCAATGATGAATACAAAAAGAGTAGATGAAAGGTGTTGAACAAAGAGTTTGACAACTTTCAACATTATGAAAATGAGAATATTACGGCTCTCGTATCAAAATTTTCACATCTTATTAGTGAGTTGAAAATTGTTGGGATTTAGAAAACCGATGAAGAATTGAAAGAGAAGATAATGGAGGCATTACATGAAAAATGGGAAAATTATGTTTTGCTACTTACACATGACAAAAAAAATTTCTACATTATCATTTCATGAGCTCAGTGGTAAACTTCATGCTCGGAAAATAGAAATGCTGAATTCAAAGAAATCAACTGCTAAATTGCAAAATCCAGGATTATATCATGGAGAGCATGCTGCAAGTATAAATGCTAAGGCTAAACCAAGTGGTCTTAGTTTTGCACCAACAACTGCGTTTATTAGAAATATGTCTAAAACATCTGGTAATACTACTTCAAGAGGTTGTAGCTTAATTCCAGAATCATCAAATCAAAGTGCATTTTCGGTCAAGTCAGTGGATGATTGTGCTAAATTGATTTATGCTCTCATTTCGTCTTCTTTTGGAATGATTATTATTAATGTCAGCAATGCTCGGTTGACTGAAAAAGATCTTAATGAAATTGATGATGATCAGCTAAATGACAGGGATATTGCTTGGCAATTGGCTATGTTGAGTCAAAAGTCAAAGCGGTATTTCAAGAAAACTGGAAGAGAACATTTTGGATCAGATGGAAAGCTGGGTTTTGATAAATCCAAGATAAAATATTACAAATGTTCAAATCTTGGACATTTTGCAAGAGAATGTCTACAAGCTCATTCTCATAAATCTGATTCATGAGCTACTAATGGTTCTCAACCATCATCGAGTAATTCATATACAACATCATTGACTTCCCAGGATGATAAGAACTATAATGGGGGTAAAGTATTTCTTGACAAACCAGCTTTGATTGTCACTCTCATGAGCAAGATGAATATTATTCTGACTCAAGTTCTTATGAGGTCGCTGAAAATGAAAAATTTGAGTCTAAGATTGAAAGTTTATTGAAGGAAAATGAGAGATTATTGAATGAAATGATTCATTGAGAAAGGAAGTTAAGATGCTTACCGAAGTTCTTCAACTGGTTAAGGATTATGAACCAAAGAATGCAAAGTTAGTTGAAGAAAAGAATGATTTGATTAAAGAAATTCAGAAATGGAAAGATGAAGAAAAGATGCTGCAAATGATTTTCAAAAATTGTTTGATAAATCCAGATTAAGCTTGATATGCTTACCAAGACTTCTGATGAGTATGCTGCGAAACTTGAAGCTTATCAGATTGATATGGAGAAGTTACTGGATAAAAAAAGGGGAATTAACAAGTGTGAATAAAGTGCAAGCTGCAAATCGTGATATTCAGAAAAGAAACGAAGATAAATGGAAGAAAGAAATGTTTGCTGAATTATATAATCTTCGATTGCAGAAATTTGAAACTCACAAAGTTGCTAAGAGATTGATAACTACCGAGAAGGAATTGGCTGAAGCACAACAAAGATATCTCCGATTTGAAGATCCAAGTGAATGATGCAAATCGACTTTTGAATAATGTCACCAATTCTTAATCATTTACAAGTTTCTTAGAGAACGGTGAGAAATTTGAAAAGATGTTTGACAAAACAGCATCGCCTCCTGCTAGTATCAAAGAAGCTGTTAATGAAGTGAAGGAAAATTTTGAAGAATGTGATTATTCAACATTTTCATCATCTAATTCAAAAGAAAAGAAAGTTGTGAAGGAAAAAAAATAAGAAAGTTGCAAAGAATGTTGAAAATTCTATGGCTCCACAGTTTGTTTCTGGTTCGACGTCAATAGAAACTGAAAAGTCAGGGACTTCTAG
The DNA here is from genome assembly GCA_039602395.1 of Deinandra increscens subsp. villosa. NCBI lineage: Eukaryota > Viridiplantae > Streptophyta > Magnoliopsida > Asterales > Asteraceae > Deinandra > Deinandra increscens. The sequence continues at coordinate 38,446 of JBCNJP010006695.1, read as the reverse complement.
TGAGAAGATACGTTCTCAACCTGATTTTGATGAGACAATTTTCTATGAAAAAAATTGTACAAGTCAAAGCTGAATTTTCTCTTCTGGCGAAGAATGGACATCCATCATCTGAGAAGAAGGTTTCTGGTAAAATTATTGGTTTGGGATTTATATCAAAGGGTGTTGAAAATTGTGAAGTTCAAGATCCAAAACCACAAAATCTGAAGAAAATGAAGTTGAAGCAAGTCAAGAAGGAAGTGTTCAAGGTTGAAAAAGTTCAACCCGAAAGGTTCTACAAACTTAAGCGTTCGGAATAAATATTTTCGGACAAAGATTTTCCACTTCATTGCGTTGATGCTCAAAAGATTTTTGAAGTGTTTGTGAAAGATGCTGGTTCAAAGAACAAGAAGAAACAAGCTGCTAAATTTTCTTCTGATGGTTCTACTTCAAAAAGCCCAACTTCTAAATGGGTTGATGATCATCGACATCAGGTATATGATATATTTTATGATCATTTTGGAGATAGAAATGTTTGTTCTTAGAACAAGTTAACATGTCTAATGCTAGGTTTAGGTGTTTTGTCATTGTAATGATCGTTTTGTAAGTTTTGTCTCAGAGTACCAGTGGACGGACCCGATGGTATGCAGCCACGGACAATCTGGTACGTAGGTAAGTTGGTACGCCGGGCAGAACACTATAAATAGTTTTAGCTCTTGTGTTTCAGAGTAGCTAAGAGAGTTGTGTTGCTTAACTCTGTAACCTTTGAGTTTGAAATCAATCAATGAAACTTTATTTACCTCGTGTTTTACCTAATCGGTCATCATCATGCATTAGTAAGATCCGAAACTATGTTTTACAAGTGGTATAAGAGCGAGAGTTGCTCTTTTGCTGTGATTTTTGCTCGATTTACGGTTTCTAGAGAGAGAACTACGTTATTTGTTCAAATTTCATCATTCTATACGAAATTTGTTTCCAAAATGATCCGTGAGTGTTTTAGTTGAGTGTTGTATCAAATTCTCGTCCGAAAAATAAAAAATATCAAAATTCGTTTGAATCTCAGTTGGTACGTCGCTGGTACGGTCCAAGAACACGTTGGTACGTTGCTGGTACACACGACAATCTCCTTCGTGGTTCTGGTACGCTAGATCTGGTCCGGAATACAATCTCCTTAGGTGGTCCGTGACGGTTATTGACTGGTACGTTGGCAGTTACGTCGTACAAGTCTGGTCCGCTTCAATTATGGTACGCGAGTTAGGTTGAATTATGGTACGTGAGTTAGGTTGGTCCGTCGGTGGTACGCTTGAGATAGTCCGGTCCGTGTGTGGTACGGGTTGTAAAGTGGTACGCTGAGATTTTGTCTAGTACGAAGATTGATTATTTGGTACGTTTGATCAGTTTTTGAGATAATCATCATGGATCCATTCCAAGCATTTGCTGCAATGTCAACAACCATTAAAGCTCTATTGAACTACGATAACGAGATAGGAACCACTATCAAGGTCCCAAAATTGATGAAATTCGAGGATTTTCACAATTGGAAGACTCGTTATGAATCGTACATTGGTGTAACCGATGTTACAGTTTGTACTCCTATGTTAGATGGGTATGAGGTTCCAAAATTTACAAGTGGTGTTAATGCTGGTGAAGTAAAGCCATACAATAAAATGAACGATGCTGAGAAAGAAGCGTTCAAATTGGAGAAGAAGGCTTATTCTAACTTGTCAGTGGCTTTACCAAAGGATATCTTGCATCAATTTAAAATGCACACAACATCTAAAGCATTGTGGGATGCGTTGTGTAATCGATGTGAAGGCAACGCCCAATAGTATAAGAAAAGCAAGAAGAAGGTATTATTGAGAGAATATGATAACTTCTGTCACGTCCAAAATGAAACAATTAACGATCTTATATCAAGGCTGTCGCATTTGGTAAGTGAGCTTGAAATTGTTGGGGTGAAGAAGGAGGCAAGTGAGTTGAAAAAAAACTATTAGATGCCTTACCAGCAAAATGGGAAGGATATATCTTGCTTCTAACTGATGATAAAGGATTCGATGAGGTTTCGTATGATGATCTAACAAGGAACTTGTTGGCACGAGAATTGGATATGATGCGAGTGAAAACTCTTCCAGCTCAAGTTCAGAATCCAGATGTGTGTTTTGGAGAAAATGCATCAACAATGCATGCTAAAGCCAAATCTAGCACAAATCCACCAACTACTGCATTCTATGTTCAAAATTCGTCGGGTGGTCATGCTAATGTATCTCAGGGTTCTTCAGGTGAGAGTTATACTCAAAAGGCTGCTGTGACATATCCGGTTTACTCAAATCAGTCTACTTCTGTATCAAACCAGAATGCTTTCTCAGCCAAAACTACAAATGATTTTATGGCGTTGATTTTAGCAATGGTCTCTTCTTACGATGGGGTAGTGGCAGGAAAGCTGACGAGTGCTGAGTTAACAGATGAAGACTATGAGCAGATTCATTCTGATGATTTAAAACTTATGTATATCTATTGGTCAATGGAAATGCTTGTCCGAAGGGGTAAAAAATTTATGCAAAGAACATGACACAAGGATCTTAACCCTGAAGGAAAACTTGGGTTTGACAAATCCAAAGTTCGTTGCTACAATTGTCAGAATTACGGCCATTTTGCCAAGGAATGCAATAAGGGAAAGAAGCAAGAAACTTCAAAATTATATCAGAAGTATGCGGCTCAAAGTGCTAAAGCATCAGAAAGCAATTCTAATCCATCCAGTTCTAATCCAAATGCTAATGCGTCGTATCCAGACTCTAAAGCATTAGTCTCTTAAACTGGTGAAGGCTACGATTGCAGTGCAGATTTTCCTGATGAATCTGCGTTTCTGTGTACTGAAGATCAAAGTGTGAAAATTGAAGATGATCCTGAACTTCCAAGGGAAGACTTCTTTGGAGAAGGTCAACAAGCTTTCATGGCCAATATTCAGGTTGATTCTAAAATCCATGAACATTGCATGACATCTACTAACAAATTGAAGGAACTTTCTGATGAGAAAGTTATGTATTATGACAAATATATGGTAGCAGAAGAAAACATAAAAATTTACAAACAAAGGTGGGAGGCCGTTAAGGCTGAACTGAAAAGTGAACATGCTTCGACTCTGAGCACAAAAATTGAATTGAATAACAAAACTGAAGATTACATTTTTTGTTAAAAGAAGCTTGCAGAAGCTAATGCTAAAATTTCTGAATTAAACATTGAAATTCTAGATCTTCAAAGACAACTTGAAAATTTCAAAAATTCAGTTCCTTTGCAAGTTTTCTTTGCAAAGATGAAACTTTAAAAGAAGTGTTCAAAGAGTCGAAATGCAATTCAGTTCCACCCCCGATTGTTCATGGTTTGGAACCAACTGACACTAAAACCAAACCATCCATTGTGTTTGACTATTCTAAGTTCACTGAGAACTTGATTGGTACTTCCGATAAACACAAAGGCACTTATAAAAAGAAGCCTGGCAAACATGTGTCCAATTCAAACCATGATGCTCCAAAACAAAATGAGTCCAGTGATTCTGTGGGTGACAAACCTGTCACTGAGACTAAACCAACTGGTGTTGTTAAATTAACACCTTTGGAGGAGGCTATGAAAATAATAGAAACTGAAAAGAAAATGAAAACTTTTGAAAATTAAAAGTTTGCCAAAGGTTAAGATCTGTTTTATGAAAAGGACTTGGTAACTGAAAGAAATAAAACCACACCTGATGTTAATGCAATTCCAGTTGCTCCTCCTAAGTCAGTGAAATTTAGTGGTGTTGGTTTTGGATCAGCTTCTGAAAAGTCTGAGGTCAATCAGAAGAAAGCTTAGATAGTTCAGAAAAATGACAAGAAATTGAAAGGTAAAATTGAGACTGGTGAATCATCTCAGAAATCGAGAATGTATTGTCTCAAAGGTAGTAATACCATTTTTTTATGAGATGCTTCCATTATGTTGTGTTCATCCAAAACGGGTTACTAAAGTGTTTTATGCTGAGTCTGAAGAGCAGGTTGTATCTGATCATGAAACTGTGGCAAATGTTTCATTACTTGATTATAAATCGAAGGCAAATGATCAGCGCTCTCGAAACATACATACTCTTCAAACGATCAAAGATCTGATTTTAGATCTTCTTCCTCAAATGATCAGAAATTCAACTCAAAGCCAAAAACTTCCAAATACTCACCAAAGAGTTTTTACAACTCTGATGGTCAGTTATCCACAAAAACAAATGCTTTTGATTATGAATCATACGGTTTATGTGAAGATTATAATTTCTATGATGATTTTGGTCAATTTGAGCAAAACAAAGTCAAAAGGGTCAAACCAAAAGGTTATTCTGATCAATGCGGAGTCGATGAGTATGGCTTTTATAACGTATTTGGGTATATTAGTCCTTTGCTTAAACCTCTTCCGATCTCCAAATCTCAAGGGTTTAAGACTAAGGTACCCAAGAAAGTTTCTCAGCCCATACGTGATGATAGCACCTCAAATGATTCAGGAAACGGTTTTCCTATGGTCTTTGTTGATCGAAGGAGGTGTTATCATTGCTATCAACAGGGTCATCTACGAAATAGGTGTCCGATTTTGGCAAAGAAACGTGCTTCCGCTGTTAGTAATGATAAATCTGATTTGAAGCCAAAGGTGATAGATGGGAAAGTGGTTACCAAACAGTTTTTCAAAAGAGAAAAAGTTTTCAAAACCCAAAAGTCTTTTGGTAGCTCATCTACGAGTGATTCCACCACTGATTTATCTATCCCGACCTTAAAGAAAAAGTGGTTGCCAAAATTTTCTTCCAAAGCCACTAAAGATTTCTCCGAAGATACCGGTCGACCCAAAGCTGAAAGCTTGGGTTCAGATTCCAACTAATTATTTGCTACCATGTGCAGGGTGCTCGAAAGCCAGCTGTCAACAACTTCTGGGTAGTTGAGTGGAGCATCCAGGCACGTGACTGGTAATATTTCCCTACTTTCTGACGTCAAACCAATTAACGACGAGAATGTTACTTTTGTTGGCAATAAAGGTGGAAGAATAACCGGAGAATGAAAGATGGGTAACGAGAAGGTCACGTTCGATAAAGTTTAATTTGTGGAAGAACTGCAACATAACTTGCTGCGTGTATCACAGATTTGTGATAATCAGTACACTACTGCTTTCACAAGTTCTAAATGCTTGATTTTGAAACCCGGAATTTAGATTCCTAAAGATTGGATTGTGATGCGTGCGCCAAGATTTCATGATCTGTATGTGCTGAATATGAATCAAACTTCGTCTGCTGTATCAGCTACATGTTTCATCTCAAAAGCCACGGAAAAAGAATCGGTTTTGTGGCATCGCCGTATGGGACACATCAACTACAGGAAGATGAATTACTTAGTTAATCATTATCGGGTAGATGGCATTTCGAAGAATCGTTTTTCAATTAATGATGTGTGTCTTTTCTGCAAGAAAGGAAAGCAACGGAAAAAGTCTCATCCTTCCAAATTTCTTAATTCGATTGTAACACCGTTGGAGCTGCTTCATATGGATCTCTTCGGTCCTATGAATGTTCGTAGCGTTGATGGTAGTTTTTATTGTTTGGTCATCACAGATGATTTTCCCGTTTCTCATGGGTGGCGTCGATGCATTTGAATGATGAAGCTCCGACTATTATTCAGAAGTTGTTATCCATGTTTGGATCGGTGTACAAGTACAAAATCTGTCGCATTCGGACTGACAATGGTACCGAATTCAAGAATGCTAAAATGACAGTTGTTTGTGATTCTCTTGGAATTATACAAGAATTTAGTGAACCATATACTCCACAACAGAACGGAGTTGCTGAAAAAAGAATCAAAAACTGATTTAGACAGCTCGAACTATGTTGTCGGATGCACGTTTATCAATCAAGTTTTGGTCTGAAGCGGTTCACACTGCATGTTATGTGCTAAATCGTGTTCTGATTCTCAAGTGGTTCAACAAGACAAGTTATCACTTGCTTAAGGGTCATAAGCCGAATTTACACTTTTTAGAGCCGTTTGGGTGTCTGTGCACTATTCTCAAGGAAGGCGGAAAGTTTGAAGAAAAAGCGGTTGAAGGCCTTTTTTTTGGATATCAGCATCCAATGAAACAAGTTTACTTTCCTACTTCAAAAACAATTGAGAGTCATTTGAATGTTGATTATCAAAGACACACTTTTCTGACACCTAAGACGGTTGATATTCCTGCTTTTGACTACAAGAATTTATTTGATTCTTTCTCGGTTGCACATAATGATCCTGCTGATGAGCTTACTGAAGAACTTCTAGCTGCTGCTATGTTGCATACAATGCATAGTTTTGGATCATGGATTCAGAAGCTTCCAAGTGTTTCTAATACTGCTTTATCAAGTCAGCATGTTTCTAACCTAGAAACAATGAGTTCGTCTGATGATAATGAAAGTACTTTTCATGAAGCTGAATCGGCTCCAGTTGATGATCCGATTAGTTTACCAAGTACAAGTTCTTCAGTCCCGGTTTCTTTACCGATTGGTGATCTTTCTAGCTTAGAGGAAGCAGATGAAAATTTAAATATTCTTGTAGACAATATTGTGGTTCCCGACACAACCACTCTTCGGATTCACAACATACGTCCTCAAGAGAATATTATTGGAGATCCGACTTCTGGAGTGCGCACACGACATCAATTGTCTGATTCTGTTGATGCTTTGATTGCTGAAATTCGGGATTCAGGGGTTAAGAATGAAGTGTTTCATTCTTGTTTTCTATCTCAATTCGAGCCTACGAATGTAGACCAAGCGTTGGAGGATGCTTCTTGGGTAGAGGCTATGCAGGAAGTGTTGCAGCAATTTCAGAATTTAGGTGTTTGGCATCTCATTGATTTACCCGCTAATTCAAAAGAACCTTGTGGAATTAAATGGGTTTTCGAATGCAAAAAGAACGATCGCGGTATCATCGTCAGAAACAAAGCTCAATTAGTGGTTCAAAGGTTTCTCTGAGATCGAAGGCATTGATTTTAATGAAGTATATGCTCATGTAGCAAGGATTGAGGCTATCCGGATCTTTCTGGCTTTCACAGCATATCACGGGTTCAAAGTGTATCAGATGGATGTCAAAACTGCTTTTCTCAATGGGAACATTCGTGAAGAGGTGTATGTGAAGCAACCGCCTGGTTTTTATGATCCGGATTTTCCTGATCGGGTGTATAAACTAGATAAAGCTTTGTATGGTCTTCATCAAGCTCCACGAGCTTGGTATGAGACATTATCTACACACCTGCTTGAAAATAGGTTTCAACGTGGCAAAGTTGATTGCATGCTATTTTTAAAGAAGTTTTGGAAGGATCTGCTGCTAGTTCAAGTTTATGTGGATGATATTATTTTTGGAAGCACCAATGACAAATTATGCAAAACGTTTGAGCATGTCATGCAAACAAAGTTCGAGATAAGTTCCATGGGGGATATGGGTTTCTTTCTGGGTCTCCAAGTCAATCAATATGTCAAAGGCATATATTTGCATCAAACAAAATATGTGTCTGATATTTTGGCTCGTTTATTCAGGTTTCTCATGTCCTTGAACCAGATGAATCTGGTGACAATGTTGATCCGAAATTGTTTCGTGCCATGATTGGTTCCCTTATGTACTTAACTGCTTCTCGTCTAGATATGAACTCCAGTGTGGCGACCCTCCTCTGCAGGTTCTCATGAGAGAGAAGCAGATCGGTAGTGGCGATGCTAACCCCGGTCATATGAGCATGGAGGGTCCTCATGGCGTCATCGGTAGCTCCCATGCGTCCCGCCAATCCGGCTATCTGGTCCCTAAGGGCCCTAACCTCATCAGTAGTCGGGAGCTGGGAAACCTCCGCATCAAGCTCTCCGAGATCCGTCTCGATGCGTCTCAGGCGGGCTACCAGGAGTGGTACAGTGTCGGGTAAGGCTCCTCAGTAAAGGGTGAGATACCCAATGGGACACGGCGGGAGGGATCGGGGAGAGATGACTCGCCCTGTGTATAGAAGCTCTGGAACTCCTCCAAATTCCGCCATGTCTGCACCTGGTCCGGCATCCAAGCTAAATGAGGCAGCTCGAACACATAGCGCCGCTTGGGCGCAGGCTCCTCAGGGGGTGTCTCTAATCTCACGACTCCGGGATGGGCCAGACGCGCGCCCCGGGGTGTATCCCCACCTACTGCCGTCAAGAGTGGCGATGTAGGTCTTCACAGACCGCTCCCGGTCTGCAAAGGGGTCTATGGTGCTTGAAGCACCAGCCCCCACACCGCCAGCAGTGGCGGTGGGGATAGGGTGGTCTAGGGTGTCATCAGAGGTTATGGGTCTAAGTGGCCTCAGAAAGCTGGAGGGGATGGTGGACATGTGAAAAGTACCCACAGTGGCCGCCTCGGGCTCACCACTAGATGGTACATAGTCCTCAGGCGAAGGCGTGTAGTCCTCGGGTGCAGAGTCACTACTACAAAAACTGCTTTCCTTGACACGCGAACGATGACACTCGATAATTCTTGACGTGCAAAAACTGAAGTGTCAAAGTAAAATATCAATTATAAGTAATTCCTAAGAATTCATGATACGCATTTTTTCGTGTCAAGAATGTCTGTCATATTTAAAAAAAAACACGGAAGACATAAAAAGCCGCGCGTCAAGAATCATGTGTCATCTTTTATTTTTATTTTCGCGCCTAAAAATGTACGGATTTTAGAAATCCCGCCGCTCGTATGATATTAGGGTTTTTAACTTTTTATCTTTTCTTTTCACCAAAATCAGCACTCGTAACTCTCGCGCGCTACCTCCGAATCTTCTTCTCACCAAAATCAACACTCGTCACTCTCACGCTCTACCTCCGTCCGACCTAGCTCCGGCACTTGTCTGGTTTCGCCGGTGACCTAGCTCCGGCGTTGCACCTCTATTCGAGGCTGGCTCCGTTCTTTGCCCCCTGACTTCATTCATCGGCGATTTCAGGTATGTAAACCCTAATTTCATCATTTTGTTTTGAAACCCTAGTTCTGCTTGCTTAATCCCCTCACGATTCCGAACTCTGAGTTCGTTGATGAAACCCTAATTCTTTATTCCGATTAGGTAATTTTTGCTCCTATTCTTTATTCCGATTAGGTAATTTTTGCTCCTAATTCTTTATTCCGATTAGGTAATTTTTTTCTCCTATTCTTTATTCCGTAACAAACCTGAAACAAAACAAAATCAGAAAGTGATGGGTCAATTTAGTTGACTTCAATTATCTTACATCAGGTATAAAATTCTGTTTTAAGTATAACGGAACCAGTTGACTTCAATTATCTTACATCAGGTATAAAATTCTGTTTTAAGTATAACAGAACCAAAACAATCCCTGTCAACACTCATTGATATGGTTTTAAGTCAAAAAGAACCTATAGAAGTAAATATAACAGTAGCATAACATATCAAAATAAAGAGACCACATATCAAATGCAAGGACACAATATACACACAAAAAAGGTAAAGATTGTTTGTTTGGCTTTGGACAAACTTCTTTAAACCAAACCTGTGCTATGATATATATATACACACATGATCATATAAGTAGGTGGGCAAGCTGTCAATTGTGGTTAAGTTTGTAGTCAATAATTAGTCACATTTATAACACAAAAAAGGTTATTCTGTTCAACGAAAGAAGTGTTATTATTGTGTTGTGAATATGATACATTGTAATTATATGTAATTTCCAATTGTAGCGTTGTGTATCTTATCAGCTAAAATATCATCTTTTTTTATTGCATCAGGTAGAGATTTTATTGCACCCTGCAGGTGCAGAGGGACATCAAAGTATGTTCATCGGGAGTGCCTTGATCACTGGCGCTCTGTGAAGGTAAACTCTCCATTTTTCTTTATGTCTTATTATGTAAGTTGGTGATTATCAAGGAGAAAATAATAAAAATACTTAATATTAATCAGTTGAGAAAAATGTCCTTTAGCAATACTGTTTTTTGTCAATGTTGTTCGATGGGCACACTTTTTTTAAGCCTTTTTCATTTGAAGAGGAGGCCTGGTTACTCTTCTCCGATTCGTGACCTGGCTATATATGCAATGGTTTGATTTTCCGAATCATCAACATTTGACTTTGCTTAGAATTGGTATACTATTTCTTTATGGTCTTCTGCATGTTCTTCCTCCTTGGTTTAATATTTTATCAGAACAAACAATATGTTAAGTATTTTCACCTTCATCTCTTAGTGAGCCTTGCATTGTTATGAGATATGTGTTTCAAGGTATGAGGTGTTACTCATATGTGGTCACAAGAGCGGTATCATTTAGACATTTAGTACATTATTTTGGGCAGTGGTATTTCTGACTCGGAGTGCATAATGTTAAGTATATTTATATACGTTTCTATTTGTATGATGATATATTAGTAGTTAAGTTTTAGTACGATCTCTCATTATATGGCTAATAAGTCACACCCGCTGTCTCTGCTGGGCTTGAACCCACAACCAAATGCTTGGCAGGGGTGATAGTGGTACCTTGGGTACTGCTGTGCCAAGCATTGCTGATGACGTTTAGAACAATCTTACATGTTTTTTTTTGTTGGAAACAAACCATTTTATTTGTGCTAAAAAGATTCTAAAAAGATCGTACTTTGCAAGAATGTGCAATTGATCTGATTTTGTGTTTTGTGTGGAAGATCTGAACATCTGATTTATTGGATGGATTTGTTTGTTACTGTTAGGTGGTAGGTGATCTTAGGGTTTACTGAATTTAATTATTATTAGTTTGGTCACTGTTATATAATGGTCGATTGTAAAAATATATGTTATTTTCTTTAGAAATTTAGGGTTTGTGATGTAGAATTAATAATAAAGTGTTGCTGATAATTTGGTTGCAGAAAGGTGGTGAGGACTGGTATTGCGCAGGTGTTGACTGTTATTTCACAGACACAAATATCAGGTATGGCTGGCTAAACACCTTTTCTTGTTAATCCTTGCATGCTTGTGCTGTAGCTTGAATAAGTTAGATGTTCAATGTGACGAAAACGAATCTATTATTCTGTGGTGGTCATGATTAATTAGGTCCAAACTCATATTTGTTTATATGATGGAATGGTGATTACATGGCTGTGAATACCTCTTACATGTTGTTATTATTGGATGCTATATGTACTAACTGTATCATGATGACTCATGAGTTTAGTTAAGGTTGTAGATGCTCATTAGATGATGTTTGATCGGTTAGAATGTGGCTGTAATTGCGACTTGAACTACTGTTAGGAGGCTGAGCATACAAAATGCTATGAACTAATGAGACATGTTAAAACTAGAGGTATTGTATGAGTTCTTGCTATAGTAATGTAGTTTAGGATGTCTAAAAATCTGATTTTGTCATGTGTTGTCACTGATATAGATATGAAAAAGTATTGGTTATAATCTCATGAGGTTTAGAACTGGTATAAACAACCAAATAAATTTTTATGCAAGCCTAGATATGACCCGTTTTTAACAGCTTGCTGTCAGAAAATGGGTCAACTTCAGGAGGTCGTAACTCACTCATTTCTTAACGAAATGGAGTGATTTTTTTTTCCAGAATTTACCTTTATGTGTTAACTTTCAAACCCAATTGGTAGCACTCAAAATAAAAGGGTTATGGTTATCATTTTTAACAAGTTTGTAATTTAATTTATTCAGAATTTGGGTGGACTTCTGATTTTCGTTCCTTGTTTGCAAGACATTGGAAAGAGCAGGAAACTTCATCGCTGAGAACGGTAATTTTAACAAGTTTGTTACTTTGGGTTTGCAAGTAGTTAGCATACAAAATTTATGCTGTTGCTTAATTTTCTGCTACTGCTGTTCTGTTAATTTTCTGCTGCTGCTGTTCTGTTAATTTTCTACTGCTGTTGCTTATCTTTAAATAATATGCTGCTGCTGTTCTGTGCTGTTGCTTATCTTTAATAATTTGCTGCTTATTGGTACATGTTCTTAAATCTGTTCTTAAATCTGTTTTTAAAAAACTGTTTTTTAAAAATTTTGTATTTGCTGGAAAATAACTTCCAGTTTATGAAAATTAATATAGTGACTAGGGCTGTTTAATATTATAATATGAGAACAACAGCAGCCCTAAGTTTCACTATATAAAGATTTAATATTATAATTCCATGGTTTTTATACTTGGAGAAAATAAAATATCAGCTAAAAAGAAAGAAAGACCAAATGGGTTGTAAGTCGATTTGTATAACTTAGCATGCTTTGATAATTTATACATATATGTTTTAGTAGTTGATACATGTGCTTTCCATCAATAATGCCCTTATTTATAAATATTTGCTAAAATTAAAGTTTAATTATAAAGTAGTAATTCTTTTGTTGTTTTACTTTACCTAAGGTCATGGATTTCGTCTCGTAGATTATCAAAAGAATATGATGATGGTGTTAATGCCTTTTTAGAGTTTGCGCAAAGTAATAATCCAAAATCAGATGTTATACCCTGTCCTTGTGTAAATTGTATCAATCTAAGGCCCGGCTCAATTACTAGTGTGCGCTTTCATTTGTTTGCCAATGGTTTCGATGAAAATTATACAGTTTGGTCTTTCCATGGAGAAGGTTCTCCTAAGGTTGAAGTTAGATGCCCTGATGAATCTAGACTTCCCGAGTTTGATTACACAAAGGAAATGTTACATGATGCCTTTGCTTATGTGGAGAAAGAACCCGATTCATTGAAATCACTTCTTGAAGAATGTGATAAGCCACTTTACGAAGGGTCAAAGCATAACGCACTTAGTGGATTAATGATATTTCAAAACTTGAAGGGTCAGTTTGGCTGGTCAGATACTAGTTTTAATGCTTTGTTAGGTGCCTTAAAAACTGTTTTACCTGCAAAGAATACAATCCCTAGCTCGATGTATGAGGCAAAGAAGTTGCTAAAAGGAATAGGTCTAGAATATGAGAAGATTCATGCGTGTGAAAATGATTGTGTCCTATTCTGGAATGAACATAAGGATGCTTCTGAATGTCCAACTTGTGGGACATCTCGCTGGAAGAAGAATACAAAAAATGTGCCGAGAAAAGTTTTGTGGTATTTCCCTCCCATCCCGAGATTTAAAAGAATGTTCTCGTCACCGGAGATTGCACATGACTTAACTTGGCATGCACAAGGTAAGGTCATTGATGGTAAGCTAACTCATCCTCGCGATTCCCCCTCTTGGAAGCTAGTTGACAACACATGGAAAGAATTTGGAAGAGAAAATCGGAATCTTAGATTAGCCTTGTCTGCTGAAGGTATCAATCCTCATAAGTCATTAAGTTCCAAGCATAGTTGTTGGCAGGTTACCCTAATAACATATAATCTACCCTCTTATTTGTGTATGTCAAGAAAATTCATAATGTTGACTCTATTGATATCAGGTCCAAAGCAACCTGGTAACAATATTGACGTCTACTTGGCACCATTGATAGCAGATCTCAAACTCTTGTGGGAAACCGGCGTTAGGACATTTGATGCTTATAAGAAAGAATATTTCAATCTAAGAGCAGTATTACTATGGACTATAAATGACTTCCCCGCATATGGTAATCTATCGGGGTGTGTTACCAAAGGTTATAATGCCTGTCCAATATGTTCTGACAATACTTGCTCACAATGGTTGCCTAAGTCCAGAAAAGTATGCTTCCTTGGGCATAGAAGATTTCTCTCACCTAAACATCCTTTACGTAAACAAAAAAAGACTTTAACAATGAACAAGAGAACGATGTGCCAAAGAAACCATTATCAGGTGAAGAAATTTATGAACACTTGGCGGGGTTTCAGAATACATGGGGGCAAAAGATAAAGTCAAAGACGGAGAAGTCAAAGAAGAAAAGCTCGAAGAAGAAAAAAGAAATTATCGATGAGCGAGCTAAATTTTGGCATAAAAAGTCAATATTTTTTGAACATGAATATTGAAAGAAGTTGCTTGTTCGTCATCAGTTAGATGTTATGCACATAGAAAAAAATGTGTGCGAGAGTGTTTATGGGACACTGCTGAATTTGCCTAACAAGACGAAGGATGGGTTAAAAGCACGACAAGATCTTGAGGATCTAGGCATTAAGCCTGAATTACAAACTCAACTAAAAGGGAATCGGCTCTATCTTCCGCCTGCCATCTACACATTGAATAGCTCAGAGAAACATCAATTTTATGATACACTCTCCAACATAAAAGTGCCTGATGGGTATTCCTCCAATTTCAAGAATCTTGTGTCCGATGATGTTTCAAAGATGAATGGTTTGAAGTCTAATGACTGTCATGTACTAATGCAACAACTTCTTCCATTTGCAATTAAGGGGGTGTTAAACGTGAAAGTGAGGAAAACAATCATAGACTTGTGTCATTTTTTCAACGAGTTGTGTAGTAAAGTCGTTGATGTTAGTAAGCTAAGCAAGTTGCAAAGTAATATTGTATCAACCTTGTGCTTGCTAGAGAAGTATTTTCCTCCTTCGTTTTTCAATGTAATGATTCACTTGATGGTGCATTTAGTTAGAGAGGTGAGGTTATGTGGCCCAGTTCATTTTAGGTGGATGTATCCATTTGAGAGATTCATGAAAATACAGAAAGGGTATGTACGAAATCATCATCGGCCTGAAGGTTGCATTGCAGAATGTTATGTGGCAGAGGAAGCCTTAGAATTTTGGTCGACCTACTTAAAAAATGGTGGCTCAATTGGAAATCCTCATGAACGTGATGATGAAAGGATTCGCACCGGCAAGCCTTTATCGGGGGCTACGGTCGATGTTGTGGATACTAAGATACTTGATGAAGCTCATCTTTATGTATTGAGAAACACTGCTGCTGTGGAAACATACACCGAGTAAGATAATCTAAATTTCTTTTTGATCTATATAATAAATAACAATTCTACTAAGTTCGAATATGATCCAGGCAACATATATTGGAACTGAAGGATCTTAACCCCCGTCGAACCAGCACATGGTTGCATAACCAACATAGTCGAACATTCATTAGCTGGTTTAAGAACAAGGTTTTATTGTTACTATTTCTTTCTATTAATAATTTTGTTACAATCCGAAATACTTTTTAACAGTTTTATTTTAATTACCTTAAATTATTTTCAATAGGTTGAAAAGCGTTTGGCTAATGGGGAAGATATTTGCGATGGTGTTCGTTGGTTGGCTGAAGGGCCTAATTTTTTTGTCAATAAATATAGCGGTTTTTTCCATCAATGGGTATAAGTTCCATACGACCTCTCGAGATGAATTTTGAACCACTCAATGTAGTGGAGTATCCATAGTCGCGCATACTATGCAGATTGCTAGTGCAAAAGACTCAAATCCCGTGTATGGCGTTGTTACTTATTACGGTCGTATATAGGAGATATGGGAAATTGATTATCTCATGTTTATAGTTCCTGTTTTCATGTGTGATTGGGTTGATAGTCGTGGTGTTAAAAAAGATGATTTTGGATTCACAGTGGTCAACTTTGGTAGGCTTGGTAATCAGTATGAACGCTTCATATTAGCTAGTCAAGCCAGACAAGTTTTTTATGTTCAAGATCAACAGGATAGGAATTTGTCTGTTGTTGGGTTCACACCACTTAAGATGTATAAGTATGGTGATGATGATGAAATTGATGATATGTTTGAATTTGATACTCCTGTTGATGTAGAAGACCCAACATTAGCAGATCTTGACGATGATTTTAATTGTACGCGCTCGGATGACGAGGGCATTTTAGTTTAGTCTATTTTGTGGAAAATAAAAAGTTAATTTTATTTTTTGGTATGTTTCTAATCTTAGTTCTTAGCTTAAACTATTTTTTACTCTCATGCATGTTGTGACTAACTATATATATATATTCTATTTGAACAGGTTGTTTTTTTGGGCCATGGCCGATTCAGATTCTGATCATTCAAGACTTGAAGATCACAAAGATAATTCAAATAATGAAGAATCAGTGACCAAATCACAAAGAGGACCGACAGTAAAATAAAAAAACTATCAAAGAGAAAATAGTAATTACTTATAATAAAAGAGGTGTCCCAGATGGAGAAGGTGCAAAAAAACTATCTACTTTCGAGGGAGAGGTTGCAAGATCTATGGTTCCCATAAATTATGACTCTTGGTTGGATGTTGGTAAGGAAATAAAGGAAGCTTGTTGGAAATTTGTTTTGGTAAGTCTAAATTTTTGGGTTTAATTAGCTTGATATGCAATTTTGTATTGAATTGTTTTGCTATATATTTCAGACACGTTTTGTACTTAACCCAAAGAGTCGGAAGCACAGTCTTTGATGTGTGTGGTTTTGGATATGAAAATATAGTTGATTTTGGGCTGAAAAACGTTAAAATAACCTTAAAAATATTAATTTATAATTGTTTCTGATGATTATTGTGAGTTTTCAGGTTAAAACAAGTTTGGCACGGAAAACGAGGTGAAAATGAAGAAAACTCAAAGTTCGGGTCAACCGGTCAAACGCGGAAGTCAAAATAAAAAGTTGCAGAAAATCTTCACGGCTTGCATGCCTTGAAACACCCTTTCACGGCCTAGACCAAGCTGTGAAGCCCTTGATCAAGCTGTGATGCTGAGCCGCAGACCAGTCACCGGTGAAAACTGCTTCACGGCCTGACTTGCATGCTGTGAAAGGCCCTTCACGGCCGTGAAGGACCCTGCCCAAGCCGTGAAAGCCCAGTCCAGGCCGTGTAACCGAGAACAGTGGCCAGAAAGCCCTTTCACGGCCTGATCTGCTGGCCGTGAAAGCCCTTTCACGGCCTGGAGCCCTTTTAGGAAATTTTCGGAATTTTTTGGAATTCGGCCCCTATAAATACAGAGCTCATTTCCACCATTTGGAACATCCTGGAGAGCAGAAGAAAAGCCAGAGAAAGCCCTCGTTGAAGCACTTTGAAGATTCGAAGATTTGAAGCCTTCGACGAGTCGAAAATTAGCGTTTTTCATCATTTCGAGCTTCGATTTTGTATTGTGTTTACATTTAGCCATGAATTCTTGTTTAGATCTGATTTATTCTTGTTTAAACATTAACATGGTTGGCTAAACTCATCGTATCGCTTAGGCGAGGCGAATCTAACCATGGTTTGACTTTATAAGTATCGGTTTTTCGTTTACATTTGTATTGATGAAGTAAAAGTTATGATTGCTTTGATGTGGTTGATGAATTGAATTCCTTATTGTATCTAGTCAATCTCTGGTCTTGTGGAACCCTAACCCTAGCTTGCCAAGCCATCTATCGTTAGGGAACTATTGTATAGCCGAACAACAGAACCTGCGGCGTACGCGTGAACTAGAAATAGTCACGATCATCAGGGAAACCCTAGAACTCGATTAGGAGTCCACAATAGAGTTGGAGTGAGAAATCACCTTACCCTTAGCTAGTAGATACCCTTGCCATTGTCAAGTAGTCAAGCATTCACCGATAGGTCGGGTCTGTTCCTGCTTAGTCGTGTTAGGACCTACTAGGTCAACCTATCAACCCAATTGTAACCGCTTCACAACTCTAGGACCGTTAGGGCCATACCTATCCTAACCCTTCGACCAGTTGTGAGTTGAGCCACCGATAACTCGGGACCCAGCCTAGGGCACTTCATAAACCGCAACCTTATCAGTACTTAACCATGGATCAGTAGTAACTGTCTAGGGCGTGTCTATAACCCTAAATTGTGAACCTATCCATAGGAACTAGGTAAGCCTTGTCTTAGGACGCTAGTTCACCTCAGAGATAAGTTAGAACGCATTACCGGTACATTTGTCAAACCTAAGTTGGAGGAGCCATGCCTAAGTGATCCTTTCCAAATATCTGCTTTTCAAACAACATTTTAATTACTGTTATTTTCTGATTTCTAAATTTAAAATCAATTTCAAAACAAAACAAAATCCGGCTGAATTACTAATCAAACTGTTTTCAACAAGTTCGTGTCCCTGAGGTTCGACAACCCGGTGTTTACCAATACTGTGCTACGCACGACAGGTATACTTGCCTTAGTGTGTTAGTAGAGTCCCCTGGTGAATAACCAGTTTATAAATTTAAAATTTGATAGTGTAGAACCCCACTTTTTATATACACTAAACATCACATCAAGTTTTTGGCGCCGTTGCCGGGGAAAGAAGGAGAAATGTTCGAAGGTGAAGATATGGAAGACCCCAAGTATGAGGATCCTAAGGAAGAGCCGCCAGATGAAAAGGAAGCCTTTGAGGCCGATATGATCGTGGAACCAGGAGATGAAAGTCTCACCATGCCACTCGTAGTTGAGGCAAATGGGCTATTTAACCTAGCACAAGATCCTGCGAAAACCGGTGCACTACTAAAGCCTCAGAATGACTTAAAAGAAAAACCGCCTGATATGGTGGTGGAAATAGAGCTGCAAGGGGAGGTTTCACATCAACCTCCAGAGATCCTGGACCACCAACCCGTGGACAAGCATGAGAGTGGATCGCCACCAAAACTTTAAAAGCCACAAATTGCAACAATTGCTGAGGAGGATCGGCCAAAAGTTCAAGTATGGGGATGCCCAAGTATCCCCAATTCTTATGACATTCTCCTTCAGTATCTCAGGTCAATCAAATTTGGACCTGGGAAATTTAAAAGTTGGTGGCCCGATGATGCTAAAATTTACCCAATCACCACACTATTTTCCTGGAATGAAATGAGAAAGAGTCCACATGGGCTCGGTGGGAAGCAGATAAAGGAGAAGCCGCCTGATTGAGGTGGGCGGTCGAGTCTAGCTAACGACTCGTTAATAATTAAGTGCTTCCGGGAGGCAACCCGATGGTTTAATTTAATTTTGTGTGTTTTGTTTTTGTGTGTTTTAGTTTTCAGGAATTCGACTGCTCGAGACATGGAATGATGAAAGTGTCGGGTGTTCGATGTGTGTGGAAGTGAGAATCATGGGCAATCACAACAATGAGGGAGTTTACTTTATCCAACCCTTTGTGCTTGAATTTAATTTTTTCTGCATTGGGGACAATGCAATCTTCTAAGTATGGGGATGGCAAAGGTTGGCTATGCAAATTAATTATAACTCCCTCACCACATCAAAAGTCTGAAATTCCCCCAAAATTTTAAAATTTTTCCCAATCTCACATGACACGAAAGTACACCGTTTTTAACGTAAATCATAGATAATTTATTTGTGCCTTATCGTGTCTGCAAGTCGCAAGAAAGGTTTTCCTTAAAGGTTTATTTTCATAAAAATCGCATGATCAAAGTCTTTCGATTAAGTTTTGTGAACCATCAAAAAACCCACTCACCCGATTTCCCTTGTGAGATTAAGCCTACAAAAGAAAAAAATATATTTAGGTGAAAAAAATAAAAAACAAATAGTCATGAGGGATGTAGTATGTCTAAACGCGTTCTAAGTTTATGTTGAGACCGTGTCAAATTAATCGCCTTGAGTCGTTATGGATCTTCTCCGGGTCGTCAATTGCCCGAAGATACTGGACTTTGTGCATAACTCCAGTATATCTATCAAAAAAAAAAAAAAAATCAATCAGAAATCTAGTCTTGTATTGAAAGGTTGCAAAACCCTAAATCAAGCTAAAGAAAAAAATATATATATGAATAATTCACAATGAAAACTGTGAAACGGCTGTACGTATACGCCAAGATATACGTTTAGGGTGGTAGCTCACACACCCGTATATGTGAGCAAACGTTTGAGTATCCCCCTCCATTTTTTGGTCGGATCTCATAACGAACTCGGCGGCACGATCGTATATATAAACCCAAGAAACAATTAGATATGCTTGACCTGAGCGTTCACTTCAAATATTACACCCATAGGTCGAGTGATTTGCTGAGTTGAGTGAAAAGAAAATTATAGAAAAATGGTTCGCATTATTTGGTTGAGGATTTTGTGAGTTTTCAAATTTGTTAAAACTTGCGAGGTTGTAAACCCTAGTATTGATTGTAAATCTTGCGGACCGAATATGTACACCTAGATGTCTATGTGGTTAAGATAGAGTTGTAGTAGTGTCGAGATTAAAAAATGATTGCTTGGGGACAAACAATGTTTAAGTATGGGGATGTTTGATGTGTGTGGTTTTGGATATGAAAATATAGTTGATTTCGGGCTGAAAAACGTTAAAATAACCTTGAAAATATTAATTTATAATTGTTTCTGATGATTATTGTGAGTTTTTAGGTTAAAACAAGTTTGGCACGGAAAACGAGGTGAAAATGAAGAAAAGTCAAAGTTCGGGTCAACCGGTCAAACGCAGAAGTCAAAATAACAAGTTGCAGAAAATCTTCACGGCTTGCATGCCTTGAAACACCCTTTCACAGCCTAGACCAAGCTGTGAAGCCCTTGATCAAGCTGTGATGCTGAGCCGCAGACCAGTCACCGGTGAAAACTGCTTCACGGCCTGACTTGCATGCTGTGAAAGGCCCTTCACGGCCGTGAAGGACCCTGCCCAAGCCGTGAAAGCCCAGTCCAGGCCGTGTAACCGAGAACAGTGGCCAGAAAGCCCTTTCACGGCCTGATCCGCTGGCCGTGAAAGCCCTTTCACGGCCTGGAGCCTTTTTAGGAAATTTTCGGAATTTTTTAGAATTCGGCCCCTATAAATACAGGGCTCATTTCCACCATTTGGAACATCTTGGAGAGCAGAAGAAAAGCCAGAGAAAGCCCTCGTTGAAGCACTTTGAAGATTCGAAGATTTGAAGCCTTCGACGAGTCGAAAATTAGCGTTTTTCATCATTTCGAGCTTCGATTTGGTATTGTGTTTACATTTGGCCATGAATTCTTGTTTAAACATTAACATGGTTGGCTAAACTCATCGTATCGCTTAGGCGAGGCGAATCCAACCATGGTTTGAGTTTATAAGTATCGGTTTTTCGTTTACATTTGCATTGATGAAGTAAAAGTTATGATTGCTTTGATGTGGTTGATGAATTGAATTCCTTATTGTATCTAGTCAATCTCGGTCTTGTGGAACCCTAACCCTAGCTTGCCAAGCCATCTATCGTTAGGGAACTATTGTATAGCCGAACAACAGAACCTGCGGCGTACGCGTGAACTAGAAATAGTCACGATCATCAGGGAAACCCTAGAACTCGATTAGGAGTCCACCATAGAGTTGGAGTGAGAAATCACCTTACCCTTAGCTAGTAGATACCCTTGCCATTGTCAAGTAGTCAAGCATTCACCGATAGGTCGGGTCTGTTCCTGCTTAGTCGTGTCTAGGACCTACTAGGTCAACCTATCAACCCAATTGTAACCGCTTCACAACTCTAGGACCGTTAGGGCCATACCTATCCTAACCCTTCGACCAGTTGTGAGTTGAGCCACCGATAACTCGGGACCCAGCCTAGGGCACCTCATAAACCGCAACCTTATCAGTACTTAACCATGGATCAGTAGTAACTGTCTAGGGCGTGTCTATAACCCTAAATTGTGAACCTGTCCATAGGAACTAGGTAAGCCTTGTCTTAGGACGCTAGTTCACCTCAGAGATAAGTTAGAACGCATTACCGGTACATTTGTCAAACCTAAGTTGGAGGAGCCATGCCTAAGTGATCCTTTCCAAAGATCTGCTTTTCAAACAACATTTTAATTACTGTTATTTTCTGATTTCTAAATTTAAAATCAATTTCAAAACAAAACAAAATCCGGCTGAATTACTAATCAAACTGTTTTCAACAAGTTCGTGTCCCTGAGGTTCGACAACCCGGTGTTTACCAATACTGTGCTACGCACGACAGGTATACTTGCCTTAGTGTGTTGGTAGAGTCCCTTGGTGAATAACTAGTTTATAAATTTAAAATTTGATAGTGTAGAACCCCACTTTTTATATACACTAAACATCACATCAGTCTTCAATCAATTGGGTCAAAGTGGAAAAACTTCAAACACACTCTTTACAAAAACTTCATTTTGGCCAAAAAAGATGATCCTGAGGCAGATTTACTCACTCCTCCTGCTATGTATCCATTCGTGAAAGAGGATGACCGGAAACTTTTTGTAGCACAAAGAACTTCAAAAAAGTGGGAGGTTCATCAACTTAGGTCAAATACTTTACTGTTTCTTTTTGTAGCACAAAGAACTTCTAACATAGTTTTTATCTTTCTAATGCAGGAGAAAAGTAAAAAGGCTAAGAATACTCGTGCAATGAATAAATACAATCATCGTTTGAGCAGAAAGGGACATTCCGGACTCATCAGGGAGATAGTATGAATTAACTTATATCAAATACTTTACTTTTCATTTTGTTCTTAATTCACTTATGTTATTCCTGGTAATTAGATCAAAGAAACTGGCAAGGATGAAGAGGAGATTGATCGGACAACATGTTGGAAGAAAGCAAGAGAATTGAAATCAGGAGGTTACGACCCAAAAGTCAAACCAATTGTTGAGAAAATCGTAAGTTTGTAACATTGGAAGGTTTTTGGTGATGTGATCATTTTCCACTGTACCTTGGTATTTTTTATTTATTTATTTATTTTTTTTGTGTGTAGGAAGAGCTAGAGAAAGAAAATATATGTGATGATGTTTCATGTGGAACAGAGGATGTGCTCACACAGGCCCTGGGTAATGATGAACAACGTGGGCATGTTCGTGGGATGGGTAAGTATGTATCGCAACAACAATATTTTCACTTACCCAAGACCATTAAGGGATACTTGAGTAAGGAAAAGAAGAAGATGAATCGACGGTTATCGAAACTTGAAGATGACTTTGAAAGAATGAAAAAAGGTACTCTTTGTTCCACTCCTGCTTCAGAAGGTGCAAGTTGCCAAATAGGGAATGATATTGAGGACGAGGCACTAGAAGAAGATGAAGAACACGAAGAAGGAGCTATTCATGTAAGCAATTAAATTGTAGGCTAAGACTTTTCTGATTTGAAACTAACATTTTTTATTTTGTAGGATAAATCATGTTATCTTGCAGTTGATGTTCCCTCAAATATAGTTGCCAAAGGATCCATCATGAATTCTAATGACTTGGGTACTTATTTATTTATATGATTTTATATTTTTATTATAAATTTGGATCTTACTTTTGACTTTGATATATTAGGTGAGAACATTGATGTAAATTTGGAAACTAGTCTTCAAGGAGAAGCTTTAGTACCGTTTCCAATTGAAGATGAGTTTATCGAGAAAGTCAAAGATGCCGTTGGGTATATACTAAGTTGGCCGAGGAACCTAGTCATTCAATTCACTTATTTGGTAGGTTTTTTTGCAAATTTTTTCATCTGCACTAAACAAAATCTGTTATAAGATAATCTATTTAATTATATTAATTTTTGGCAGAACAATATAAGCAAGAAAAAAGTTAGAACAAAGAAGGTTGAGGTGAGAAATGATGCAAAGAAGCATGAGGAGACGAAGGATGCATCAAAGAAGAATGGGGATAGGAATAATGAGTCTAAGAAAGATGAGTCAAATGATGATGAGGGTAGGAACCGTGATAAGAAAGGGACACAAAATGATGAGGAGATGAATGATGCATCAAAGAAGAAACGACAATTAGACCCCGATGAAGAAAAGGTAAGGGAATTGTTGACTGCAGATGTGCAACTCCTTATGGGCGATAGCATTGTTGAGTTGAAAGAGAAAAAGAAAAGTAAGTTGACCGAAAAAGAGCCGGAGCAAAGAAAGGTAATGACGAGAGGTGAGAGGAAGAAAAGGGTCAGAATGACAAGTCCTACTATGTTAATGGCTCAAATGATGGTTGATGGACACATGAAACATGTCGATACTATAAGAGTGCAGTGTGAGAATGATATGTTCGGGTATGATAGCTACACGTACTTAAGTTGGAATGATTTTGACAAAGTTTTTGCAATGGATGAGTTGAGTGGGGCTGTGGTTGCTTCTTATTCAATGTAAGTACTTTAGTTGAATTTAAATGATTTTTCGTTACTTATTATATTTTATAAGTGGTTTCGTCATCAATGTATGTTGTTAACAGGTACTTGTATGAGCAAATAAAGAATGGTTCAAAGATAGATCATGGAATCTGTTCTGTGACCCCGACTGCAACCATGAACCATGAAAAGAAAGGGAAGGCTAGAAATGTGGATGATTCCAGTCGACTCGTTGCAGATCGGTTGGGATCGAGAAAGAACAATGACATTGTCCTAGTGCCCTACAATCCCGGGTTTGATTTTGAACAAAGTTCTGTTTTGTTTGATCTACCAGTTGTTTTGTTTGACATGATTCTGGTTTCTGTTCTTTTTTTTTTGTAGACGACATTGGGTGCTCGGTGTACTAGACATGAAAAAAATGAAATGCTATTATCTTGATTCCATAAGGCCTACCTCTGTCAATCCGCAGTTTAAGCAAATAGTTGATGCTTAAGTAAATAATAGAGATGCACAAATCATTATATTATTTATATAAGGTTTTGGTAATTAATGCAAATCATTTTTTTGGCAGGGCAATTGGATTGTATAACGCAAAAATTGGTTCGAAAAGAGCGAGTAAATTCAATTGGGTCAACTCAGCGGTGAGTATTTCTGTTTGTTACCATTGTATATGAATCTTTAATTGTAGCAATGAAGTCATTTCATTCTGTTTGCTTTCTTTGTGGTAATATTTATCTTCAAGTGATATGCAAATTTATGGTATATGGATGCCAGTTGAAAGTACCAATATAGTGACTAGGGCTGTTTTGCTGCTGTTCTATTGCTGCTGTTTTAGTTATCTTAATATGAACAGCATATTCTGTTTTAGTTTTTGCTGCTGTTCTATTTTCTGCTAGCTGCTGTTTCTAATCTTGAATTTGATTGTTTCCCCATAAAGTTCTAATCATTTTAGCTGAAAATGTTAGGCCTCTGATTACTCTGTTTAGGGAGTGTTTGGATACTTGTTAAACCATTGCAATAAGGAGTATTTGGTAACAGATTGAGACTATAGTTTTCCTGATTAGTGGTAATTACATCCGGATGATCCAACTCGAATTTTTGGACTTGCATTCGTTCTACATTTTTAATTATTTGAGTCGTAACAATTAGAGGTAGTAGTTATGGGTTCTCTATACGAATGTCATGATGTCTATTTCTAACGGGTCAAACGGGTTGGACAGCTCAAATGGGCCCGAACGGTCTCAAGATTGCTTCAAAATTATGTTAATGGATAAAACCTCCTAAATCACTTTATAAAGTGTTTTCAGTAAACCTGAGTACCCGACCCGGACCCTCCTGTTTTGACTGCACGATATCTTAACTTTTTTGATCTGTTACAACCCAACCGGCCTCGCGATTTTGCTTGATCGCTGCTGTAGCAGTGGTTGCTTTCTGATATTTGTTTCTTGATGTTTTGCTTCAGTTATTGATGTAGAAGTAATATTAGATGAGAAATACATGCAAATAACTTTAGTTCATTAAAATGTTAAGCAAATATCAACCTATAAAACTTCTTATATTTAATATGTGATATTGAAAGTCCTAAAATAGGTTTTTTGGCCAAACTGCACCTCAAGTATCTGTTATCCTTCTTCTTTCCAGCTTTAGGGTATAAAAGTTGTTAGGTGTTAGCTTCAAGATCTTTAAGTGAAACTTAGGGCTGCTGTTGTTTTTAATTTGCTGCTGTTCTATATATCTTTTAATTTGATGCTGGCCTGCTGTTGTTCATATAGTGAATAGGGCTGCTGTTCTTAATTTTCTGCTGTTCATTTGTTCTATTGTTTGTGTAGTGTCCACTCCAGCCAGGAATCACAGAGTGTGGCTATTATGTGTTGAAATTTATGAATGAGGTGGTTCGGCAAGGACTTGTAGTCCTTGAACAAAACAAAGTAAGCTTTCTCATATTTTAATTAATTAACTTTATCTTTGATGATCATTTTTTCTCATAATTTATCTTTTACACAGATTGGTGGAGATAGTAATGTTTACACAGATGCTGATTTTGATGAGATTCGTGAAGAATGGTTGACCTACGCTTGCCACTTCATTTACACGGACGTGAAGTAGTAGTAGTGATCCAATATATATGCATGTAAACTTTGAACATTTTACTTTTGTCATTGTGATCGAATTGCATGTATGATGAACATGAAATCGAATTATTTTCAATTGCTATTTGTATGAAATGCATTGTTTTGGTACAACAGCTATTCTGTATTTTGGTTTTGTGAAATATGATTTATTAACAGGGAAATCAGTAATTTTTGAAAAAAAAAAACACTTACAAGGATGACACGCAAGAATGAGTGTCATAAAAGGCATGACACGCAAATCTGCGTGTCATAAACAGACGACACAAAAAAATATTATAAATAAAAAATATATTAATCACAGACGACACCCTTTCTTGACGCGCAAAATGGGTGTCAAGAATGGAGTGTCAAGGATACCGTGTCATTGTTCACGCGTCAAGAGCTTCTTGACACGCATTTTGCGCATCAAGAAGCTTCTTGACCCCCGCATCCTTGATGCGCATTTGCGTGTCAAGAAGGCACTTTCTTGACGCGCAATGCACGTCAAGAATGCCAGTTTTTGTAGTAGTGAGTCCTCAGGCGAAGGGGTGTAATCCTCTACAATCTGTTCCCCATCGGAATCAGCAATGCAAATGACTTCCCTAGAAGCCATCTCTGCGATAATATTCCAACAGAAACAGAGTTAGTAACAACATAATAGTATAGAAACTTAAGTAAAAGAGTAATGCATGTGTAAAGTATAAGTTAACATAAATAAACATGTTGGAGATGCGGTCTTGCATGCAAATGGTAGCTTCGGAGTGGGTTATAGTCCAGGTTCAGTTTTTGGTCTGTTTGTTTGTTTATCCTGGTTCGCTATAACCACGGCTCTGATACCAATCTGTCACACCCCGATCAACGGGTTTGGGTGTGAGCGAGATGGAATCATAGTCGTGGATACATAGAACGACTTATAATAAATTCAAACTTTGTAAAAACATCACATCATTTCATTGCAGCGGAAATAGTAGTGGAAACGACAATGTCTTACATTTGAAAATCATAAAATCTTAATTTAATAATAAAAGCATAAAATGGTTTATTAGGATAGTTGGGACTATGACTCCAGAAGCGGGTCCGATAGCATGATGAAGCCCCATTTGCATGTCTTCCAAAGTTTGCATGAATTACCTAAGAAATCATGAGTTTAAAAGGTCAACATAAAGTTGGTGAGGTTCACAGGTTTATGAATCTACGTTTAAAGTTGGTAAAACAGTTTCAGTATACTTAAATATTACATCGGTTTACCGGTGTGGTTGTATGAACTCACTTGAACCTTGATTTCAAATACTAATGGTTTACCCACCCATAATATCTCGCCCGAGAGATACTGAACAGAGTAGAATAACTAACATGTATCCCCAGATAATCCGGAGTCGGAACTGGAGCTACCAGTTAGGGTATGGTTGTCAACCCAAATAGATCTATTGACTAGCTATCGTTTCGTACAGAACTAATTGAAATCAATTCATGGTGGGATACAGTTGTACAAACGTTTATAACGATAATTTACCATAATTAGGCAATCAGTAAGAGAACAAGCAGTCATACGGCTAACAGATAAACCATAATATTAAGTAAAAGCATTTATCAATTTTCATGATTTCTCCCCCAAGAGTATAAAAACAGTTAAAAGAAAAAGGGGCCGTGAAACTCACTGGATCAGCAGGTAGGATGAAAATAGACAGTGCAGGAGCGGTAGCAAGTAATGTCCTAAATAAATAATAAGGCATTTGCATAAGGTCTACAATCAATTGAGTAACATAAGTCACCCAAGAGATATCGGTCAAGTCTTGACGTTTTAATCTCATTTGTATTCGTTTCGAAAACCAGTTAGTTAGTATTTATTAAATAAATACTCTCGTGATGATTTATATTTATGTTCAATAAATATAAAAGAATAATCATTTAATAATTCAATCAAGTATTGAACATCGTGTTAAAATAATAATGTTTATTATTTTATGTGTTCGATTTGTAAATCATGTAAGTTATAATTATCTTTAGTTAAATAATTATGATTAACAATTTTAGGTGAATAAAACATAGTTTAAAACTTTTGTAAATAATTATTAGCCAAAGAATAATTATTTAAAGTTTATTTTATTTTAAAACAGGAATCATTTGAAAGATATGTTTTAAGTCACAACATTTAATTACTTCGAAATAATTTAATATTTTGAAACCGTTTAATATTTCATTCGAATGAAATATTCATTTCTTTTAAAACGTTATTTTCAAAATATTACATGGCGACACTTGGATTTATAAAAGTTTATTTATTATAAACTTTTGGATCGTTTTAATAAAATATGATAAGTAATTTGGTTTAAGATTTCAAACATTTACGTTTTCGCGTATATTACCGTATGGGTCCCGACTTTATTACTACGCAACGTATTTCTATTTCGATTACTTTAATTCATCAAAGCAATAATAAAAGCCTATAAAAATAACTAAAGTAATTGCTTGGCTTTTGATTATTTTTATAAAACATATTCAATTTACAAATGTCATTTTATAGAAAAATTCTCTATTTTTATAACATTTCTTTAATTGGTTAAAACTTGTAATAAATCCTAGAATTTATGTCAAATTAATCATTTGACATAAATTTTATTTTTTTGCCAATTTTGGTAACAAAATCAAGTATTATTCTATTTGTCCTGGAAACTTTTATAACACTTTAATGTGTTAGATTTTTACCAAAACAAGTATTTTCATAGGTTTCTTTTACTTGTTACAAAATGTTAGCCAATTCTTGTCATAAATTACATATGTAACTTATTTCTAAATCTTTAAGTCTTGATAGGAGGTTTATTTGTTTAATTAACATGTGACATGTCCAATTAGCAACATAACATAATCCATGATTAAATCAACTAGCACATATAGTGTTAGGAACAATTAGCATCATAATCAATAAATCTACTAACACTTTGTGTTAGGACAAAATAAGTAAATAACAATCACTAACACTTTTTGTTAGGACAAGATATATAAATAACAATCAACTAACACTTATCAAGTGTTAGGATAAATTAAATAAACATAAATACCCATTTTAAATGTTCCATCCATTTATTAGTTAAATTTGTTAGTCATTTAAATTAAGTAACACTTTTCAAGTGTTAGGACTATTTTATATAACTTAACATGATGATCCAAGAACACTTAACTCATCTAGTGAGTTTTATGGATAAATCCATGTAGGGTTTTGTTTTTGGATCCAAAATGTACAAGAAATGCACATAAACAAGCATGATGATCTTTAGGTGCACTTGAATACTTTCCTATGATTTATTCAAGTGTTTCACCCATTTCCTTGGAAATTTTAAGTTCCTTGAACACCCAAGGAAATGTCTAGATCATGAAAGAAGGAGGTAGATAAGAGAGATTTTTAGATTGATGATTTATTCAGAATGTAGGTGTTAGTGTTGTTGTCAAGACTTGGGTATTATTTCGGTGTTTGAGTGTAAGGAGAATGAATAAAATGAGTTGGAAGACTCACAAGAAAGGATGGGTAGAAAATCGTGGGTGTGGTGGTGGTTTGGTGCGGTCTCCGGCAGGCTGGGGTGGTCCGGCGAGGTCTCTAGCGGCGGCGACAGTTGGCTGGGGGCGGTGGTCCACCGGCGGCAGTGGGTGGCCGGTGGTTGTGGTGGTTTCCATGAGAAACAAAGAGAGGCAGAGAGTGATGGGTGTTGATTTGTGGTGTGATGGTTGATGAGAGGTGATCTCCTCTTATAATCAAAAGATTAGTTAATAACCTTTGGTTAAAAACAACTAGCAAGGATTTGATGGGGGCTAGATTAGCCTTGTTGTGAACTTCTCATTCACCCAAAGTTATCTAAGGTGTTGTTTGTTTTTTAAGAGGTAAAAGGTCTGTAGTCTGCGGACCACATCTGCAGACATCTGCAGAAGAAGAGGCGGACCTAACGTCTGCAGTCTGCCAGAAGAAGACTGTTTGTTTTTTAACGTCTGCAGACTGCTAAAATAAACTGAATTTTAAATAAGCTGTTTTTTAACTTAAAAAGAGTCTTTAAACATTACAATTCAACTAATAGTTGTACAATACTTAACTAACATTCATAAAACAACAATAACATTTTTTTAAAGATCACTCATTCATTCAACATTTTGCATTAACTGCTCAGCGATTTGATCTCGTAACTGAGTCATAAATTCCCGATCCGATGCACTACCATGTGCTTTACCTTCGACTCCATCCGTACCAACCTGCACATGACTATTTCCTAACAAAACATTGGGTTGATTGTATTGTTCAAAGAAGTCGTCGCTCAAACCCTCTTTCCTTATAAAATTATGTAGCGCGAAACATGCAATAGAAATATTCCTTTGTGTAGTCAATGAAAATGGTGCCATCCTCTTCAATATAGGGAATCGTGCTTTCAAGACACCAAAAGAACGCTCAATGACGTTTCGAAGTTTTGCATGTGCATGGTTAAATTTTTCTTTATTGGTCAACGCACGTCTTCAACGAAAATCCCCAAGCCAATACCGTACATTACGATATGGAGCCATAAATCCTCGTGTGTGTGCATACGCGGCATCACAAAGATAATATTTATCTGTAAAAATATAAAAAAATTAATTATAATTTCAAAATAAGATAGACATTTAACAAACCATGAACGTACCTGGTGGTGGAAAGGGGAATGGTGCATCCGGATCCGATAATGATTCTGAAAGTATTCAAAATCATGTGCTACCCCTTCCCAACCGGCCACAATGAACGTAAAAATCATGTTGAAGTCACAAATTGCTAAAACATTTTGGTAACAATCCCATTTTCCCCTTCCTCTATATAAATCTTGTTTCGAAGCAGGGACAACATCATGTATCGAAGTTCCATCTAGTGCACCAACCGCTCCTTTAAAAACCTTTCGTAGCCTCTTGTTATGTCCCGGAATGTTTGGATTCGGATTGAAAGAAGTTGGTACTATCATGTCTTTTGCAAAAAGCATCATTTTCTCCAACACTTCATAAAAAAATTTATGAATAGTTTGCTTTGAGTGTTGGAATCTACGTTTGATAACCACATAACATTGATTATGACCGATTATCATAAAAAATATGGCCATCTTTTCCTCAACCGAAACATGTTTACTATCCTTTAACGAATATCTTGTTCTAAAATGTGCACATAGATGGACAAATGATTCACGAGACATATGTAGCAATTCATGGCATTCTTTGGGATTCCCTTGCAATAACTCTAAAGTATATTGACTTCCCCTCATGTTCGAATCATTATCTCGCTTTCGTTTCAAACCTCTCTTCCAAAAATAGCGGATATACAAGTACATAACTATTACCAATAGTATTTTCTTATTCTTATCCATTACGAACCTGTGTTTTCAACATGGCAAAATCCAACATAAGCATAAAAACCTACAAAGTTTTCAACATGGAAAAATCCAACATAAGCATAAAAACCTACAAAGTTTTCAACATGGCAAAATCCAACATAAGCATAAAAACCTACAAAGTTTTCAACATGGCAAAATCCAACATAAGCATAAAAACCTACAAAGTTACCAATAGTATTTTCTTAACCTACAAAGTTTTCAACCAAAATGTAACAGAAAACCAAAAGAAAACATGTTCTTCACTACTTTATCAATCCCAAAGTTTTAGCCGTCATCACGATCCACCCCCTTAATACTTCAAGAATATCCGGCAAAGCCATCCATGCCTCTCTCATAACTGATGACTTTCCAAAAATATGAAACGCAGCTAAGAATATAGGATCAAACGGCTCTAACTTAACCTACTTTAACTTCTCAGAACAATCAACAACGGTTGGCCCTTCTTTTCCTTTAATCAAATATTCGAGAGCACTTCGCATATCAAGTGCTAACTCATCAATGGTTGGCCCTTTTTTTTTCCCTTTTGTTTGGATTAGGACCGGGACTAGGTTCATGGGTACGCTCGGGACTATTCTCAAAAGTAGGCTCAAAAGTAGGCTCAAAAGTAGGCTCAAAAGTATGCTCAGTAGCAGGCTCAGAGGTATGATTAAACGTGCCGGAATCTCCTTCCGTGTCACGAAAAGGCATAAGTGGTTGGGTACGATGACAAGAAGACCATCCAACCCCCGATGTTTGAGTTGATGTCCACTTGCCATTCCCGGTGGCACTAGCACCATCAAACTGTTGAGCACAAAGTTCAGGAAAAAGCAACGGAGATGATTTCAATGAACCAGCCTTCGGATGCCCCTAAGAAGAAAAAAATGTTCTGATTATTTGTTTAAATGTGCATGTTATAAAATTATATGTAAAAGTATTATTATTGTATGAACATACCTTCTTAAATTCTTCCCATTCCTCGTTCGTTAAGGTAAAAGTGTTGTTTTGAGGATTGTATATGTTGCCGGTTTTGTTTTTCAAGTATACCCATCCAACATATTTGGCTCTAAGATTATCATACGCATTTTTCAATTGTTTTTTTATTCAAATCCAAATTAAACTTTTCCTTAAGAACTTTTCTAACCTTAGTCCACGAGTCCTTGTGCAAACTCATCCCTTTTCTACCCGCGATGGTTACCTCTTCAATGCAACTTTCCAATAAACATTTTTGTTGCAATTCCGACCATTGTCGTTTTTCTCCCATTTCTAACCAATTTTAGTCACAAATCACTAACCAAATAAAAAATCAGCCATCAAAATAGAAGCATGCTAGAAATTTCAGCCATAAACATGAAGTAAACAATCAATTAACTTCAAATCAGCCATAAACATGAAGAAAACAATCAACTAAGATGAAGAAAACAATCAATGGTGGATTTTATAAGGTTGGTGGGCCAACAAGTTCAAAAATTATTATGGCTCATTTATAAATTTCATGGGCTAAAAACAATTCATAAAATTTTGGGTTTGGAGGTGGGCCGAATCCCAAGGGAAATAAAGAGGTAACGGGCCGGGTTTCTTGTTTCGGGCCGATAATAACATGGATCAGGTTGGGCCGCGTTTGGTTTGGGCCGCGAAGGGGAAGGAAGGCCGGGTTCGGGCCGGTTCTCGAGTGGGCCGAGGGGGTTGAGGCGCCGGGTTTGGCCCAAGACATTTGGGCCCCAGGTCGGGCCTCCAGGTCGAGTTGGTTACTCAGTTTGTCGAGTCGGGTTACCGGGTTAAGTTTCAGGCTTGCTCGGGTTGTTTTGGGCTTGTTAGGCCTAACCGGGCCCGAACGGGTTTGTCGGGTTTTCATTTGGTTATGTCTTGACAACTGAATAATTATTATCACATTTTTAGTTCATGAAACGTTTAGGGTAAATCAGACTATTTCAGTTTTTGGATAAAATATAAAAAGTCCATTTTTATATTTTCATTTTTATTATTGAAGTTCCATATTCAAAATATGAAGACCTTCATATTTTACGGGTGTATGTTTCCAGTACAAACGCGGGATTAAAATCTGTTATCAGTTTAACATAGTAATTTAATAGCTTAATCATTTAACAAAATACGTAAACTTACTTAATTAAAATTCAAAAGAGAGGTTTGCCCTGGTTTTGGACGAGGTATCACAGCAAGAAACAAACTTCGGTTGCGACGTCTACTATGGAGGCGGAGTATGTGGCTGCTTCCAGTTGCTGTTCACAGGTTCTTGGATTCAACAGCCGTTACGCGACTATGGTTGGAAATTTTTGACTACTCCCATTTATATTGATAACTTGGCTGATATTTTAATCACGAAAAACCCCGTTCAACATTCCAAGACTAAGCACATTGATATAATATACCACTTTATTTGTGATTGCTATGAAAAGAAACTGATTGATTTGCAGAAAATTCACACGGATTTTCAACGAGCTGATTTATTCACAAAAGCGTTTGATAAATCTCGCTTTCAATTTTTATTGCAAATCAATGTTGTTACTCGGTTAAATGCCAAGTAAACTGGTCCAGTTGATCATTTTTTATTTTTTTTATGTTTTCCTTTGTTTTCTGCTTTTTTAGGGGAGAATTATGGAAAAATACAAAAATAGTGTGTTTTCTTGTATTCAAAAATGAAAAAGCATAAAGAAATTGGAAAAATTAAAAATTGATAAATGTGATCCAACCGCGCGAGAAATGATAGTACATCAGTGAATGTTACCGACCATGGATAAAATAGATTGAAAGGCTGTAGGTTCTTGCTTGTTTCACTGAATGTGTAAATCAATATCTGATACTTGCTAGTATGATATAAACATAACGCTAGCCTGAAATACGTGGGTGTAACATGATTCTTGTGGTTGTGTAATCTTGATATTAGCTGAAAAATAAAAAAATAGAATAAATAAGTGTTCTAGTGTATGCATGCTTTCTTTTGAAAGATTTAAACTTGTTTGATTTTCTTTATTTTGTCAAACGATCGGACTTTCTCTGCGTATCGAAAGATCGACCTGATTGTTGTTCGTTTGACGTTCTGCTTTATTTTCTTTGGTGTTTCGTATAACTCATCGGACATTCTCTGCGTGTACGGGAGTACCAACCTGATTGTTGTTGAGTTATACAATTTCAACTTGTTTTGCTTTCTTATTTTCCTAAACAATCGGACTTTCTCTGCGTGTTCACAAGGCCGACCTGATTGTTGTTTGTTTAGGGTTCTGCTTTCTTTTTGCATTAAACACTATGAACAACTTATATATATATATATATATATATATATATATATATATATATATATATATATATATATATATTCTGTGATTGAAAAATATAACTAATTCATATCAGAAAGCAGTAAAAATTGATTTGATTTGACTGAAATAAACATGAAAGTGTTGTATTCGTGGACTACTTGGCTTGCATGCTGATTAGATTGAAATTGAAATTGAAATGATGTTAAGTGCATCTCACTAATATGATCTCATGTTGTGATCTTTCTGACAAAAACATAAGTTATTGCATTACATTTAGCATCGATTCGAAAAATCAAAAAGATTTTAGTGTGTTTTGATATAAAGTTGTTAAAATTCAAAAAGATTTGATTTCTGCTTTATTTTTTATCAACTGAATACAGGAACGACAAAATTTTTGTTGATAGAAGCACAATCGAAGCTTGAAACAGCTCATCATTTTTTCAATGTGAAAAATCTTGAATTTTTGGGTGTAAAATGTCAAAGATAAAAGGTTGAGGTTAAAAAACGGTCTTTTGTCCATATTATGGTCCGGACGTACCATGTGGTACGCCGGGACGGACCACTTCACATATAAAAGGGCAAAAGTGGTAGGTAAGCCACATAACCCACGTACCCCTTCTAAATCGCTCTGCAAGCCCTAAATCACCTCCGATCACTTTTCTTTGATTTCTCACGCTATACCGAACCTTTTTTTGTGTTGTTTGTTGCTACAGGTAGGTACGAGGATTCCACACATGATGATGGTCTTCGATTTTCGATTCATGCTCTAAAATTCACGAATCTGACGATTTAAGATTCGAACTTTTACGAGTTTTAAACTTTTCTGGTTTAGTCGGTTAATGACCATCTCCATATGTTTTAATAACATGGTTTTGATCGGTTTTTGATATAGAACTAAACCCTGTTGGTCGATTTCAAAACAAACACGGATTGAGTGTCAAAATTGCGAAAGTCCATTCGATTGTCTGTTCTTCCGCTGTACCATGTGGTACACGTGTACTAGACGTGATACGCTGCCTAATGTGGTACGTATCTGGTACGTTGGACTTTTCTAATACGTGGTCAACAAATCTGGTCCGTCCGTACTAGATTGGTCCGTATGACCAAAGTGGTACGTGACATGGTACGTTGGTTAATTTTTTTCAAAAGATCAAAGTTTGAGCATTTCAAGTCAAATTTGAGTCGATTGTGAGCGGTTTTGATTCTATCTCGTGATTTTAATAATAATTGTTGTTTGTGAATGTTTCAGTTATGACAGCTTTAAAGTCAAATGAACAACATAATATTTGTGCGTATCTCGGTGCTTCTGCAAAATGAAGATCTCAGTTTGGAGGAATATTCGATTTTTTGCAAAGATCGAGAATTTATTATGCTGCTACACATGAGTGTACACCGTACAAAGATCTGCTTATAATGTTCATAGTTCTGGTGTTCCACCGGTTTGAAGGTTAATTGTCAGAAATTCTTCAAGTTCTGCTTCTGCTTCAACCACCGCTACTCCTACTTCATCAACAAGTTCTTCTGCTGATTTAAAGCTTGCATTACATCAGACTAGACTTGATGCTTTAGAGTCTACTAATCGGCAACAAGCAAATGAAATTCTAGGATTAAAAGATACTGTCAAAGAGTTGATAACTCATGAGAAAAGGATCCTGAGATTACTGGACTACAACAGATTTCTCTCTCTCTCTGGGTGAGCAGCTAAATCGTTTGCTCAAAGCTTTACCTGCTCAGTGGGAGATGACGCCAAATCCAGATGAAGCTTGTAGAGAAGATGATAATGTCTCCAGGTATTTAAATGATACTGATGATCCTGAAGGAGGTGTTGGTGGAGATGGTTCTGGTGTTGCTGGTGCAGCTGGAACATCTGCATCTGCTGCTGCTGGTGGGTCGGCATCTCAGGGAGAGTCATCAGGAAGAGATGTGTATGATGTAGCCCCGATTACCATGGTTGCTTTTGAAGAAGGAGAGTACTTACATCAATATTTGAAAGAGAAACTTGTTGCAATATATGCTCTAAATATTGAAGATATTGATAAAGTTCCTTTTGCTAAGCCTTACAAGGAAGATGATTCTAATGATGATTGTGAATATGAAGAGGAACATGTGGAGGTTGAAGACATGATTGCAGAAGAATATCCAAACGATCCAAAGGTTTATGGTAACTTCACTGATGATGATCAATATGGTGGATTCAATTTCTTTGCTAAAGATGATGAGTAAGAAGTTGAGAATGAGTTGAAAAAGAAAGAATCTGAGAAAAAAACTGAGTCAGCTGAATCTAATAGTTTTTCAGAGGAACAAGAGAAGAGAAGGTTGTTTGATGAGTGGATGAAAGAACAAAAGGCTAGGAAGATACCTGTGGTGAAACCTACAAAGACTGTTGATCATAAGAAGTTCTTTGAAAACAAAGGTGTAGCCACTGGAAATATAATCAGTTGGATGTACGATTCGCAGCTCAAGTGTTATGCTGTAAAAAAGGAATTTGGTATTATATACTTGAAGAAGGCGAAAAGATTTGATACTTTGCTAGTCTGCGATGTGAGGGAGCTGTCTAGAAAACCATTCTTAAACTGCATTGAACATCCTTAGGCTGAATTCTTCAAAAATAAGTTACATGAAGAAATTCAAAAGAGATTCAGATTCTTAAATCCGCAAAGGTCGAAGTAAACAGATCATCCAACAGATATTCATCCAAGAACTGGAAAAGCAGTTATGGTGTTAAAGTATAAGAAGGCAGTTCAACTGAAGAAGATACCTTTGAAGAAGCTTGAGCAGAATTTCATAAAGACTCTGAGATGGTGGTATTATGATGAACATACTGGAGAAGCAGTGATTGTTGTTAAAGAAGAGAACAAGGTGGTTAGGATCTTTGATCCGATGTGGTTGATATCATTTTGTAAGTTCTGTTCCCAGCTTACCAGTGGACGGACCAGATGGTACGCAGCCACAGACCATCTGGTACGTAGGTAAGTTGGTACGCCGAACAGAACACTATAAACAGTTTTAGCTCTTGTGTTTCGGAGTAGCTAAGAGAGTTGTGTTGCTTAACTGTGTGAGATTTTAGGTGTTTGCTCTCTGTTTTCTCTCTGTAACCTTTGAGTTTGAAATCAATCAACGAAACTTTATTTACCTCGTGTTTTAACTAATCGATCATCATCATGCATTAGTAAGATCTGAAACTGTGTTTTGCATTTGTGAGTGCAGATACATAAATGGTGGGACAAAGCTAGTCATTTGTGCTACAATTGTCGTCAAAGAGGACCTATTGTCACACCCCCAAATAACCACTAACGGAGTTTATACCGTTAAGGGGTGCGAGCAAACCAGGACCACAACCATTAGTTACAAATACTAAACGAATCAGAGTGAGTCCAAATATATATCATAAAATAAAGTCTCAAAATACGCAGCGGAAAATATAGTCTTAGCACTAACCACGTGCTTTACAAAATCATTGTTTTAAATTCCTAATTTGATTTAAACAAAGGTAAAATGTCTTCATGTGCCATGCCAACCCGCTCCGGATACTCCTCAGCGATCTGCAAAAGTTTAAACCACGCAAGTGTCAACCTAACGGTTGGTGAGTTCACAGTGGGCTTGTCACGCAGTGGCCCGGTCTCGTAATCATAATTGTGTCAACATATACTTATGTAATATTGATTTGTGAAAAGCAATGCTCAGTGATAATTACACCAGTCCATAATCATAGTAGCGTGATTTAGTAAAAGTAATGTCCGTAACATGCGTTATCGGGTATGTACTAGTTTTGTAAAATTAAAGTGCTAACCGATATCGCGGGTAGCTAATCCGTTGTTCCATGCACTAAGGAAGTTTGTACCAAAGCTGACTAATATTGTAGTGGCATCGCCATCATCTATTTTGTTTTGCGGACATATGTCATCGCGGCTTTGCCTCCCCCATGTCCTCTCGGGGTCACGGTCAGATAG